>CM049873.1:36353896-36363896 GCA_027474115.1 Schizopygopsis malacanthus | reverse complement strand
CGCCCTCCTTCTCTGATTGACAGGCTGTCACGCCAATCATGAAGCGGTGAGTAGATGCAGTGTGTGGTTTGTCTAACAATCATCATTTACTCACCTTCATGTCGATCCAAACCTGTGTGAGAATGTTGTGTCACAGCAGCGTCCATCTGTGAGGAATGTCGCTGTCAAATATACAATAAACTATTAGCCAATCACAGCAGGGGGCGTTTCCTTCTGAGTCTACATTTGTCCACGCCTCTTCAAACAGAGTGTTCTGATGGGGGGTGGGGGGAGCGTTCTGATGAGCGTTCTGATGAGGGGGGGGGGGGGGGAGCGTTCTGATGGGGGGGGGGGGGAGCGTTCTGATGAGGGGGGGGGGGGGGGCAGAGCGTTCTGATGAGGGGGGGGGGGGGGCAGAGCGTTCTGATGAGGGGGGGGGGGGCAGAGCGTTCTGATGAAGGGGGGGTAAAAACAGGACAGAAAACAGCCTATCACTTCTAAATTATGATGTAGATCAGTGATATAATAATGAATTATCCTGACATTATTTAATTGCACGTCCATCAGTCCTGTGAGACAGGTGTTAGTGGTCACGATGTTCTGTCCAGAGTGGAGCAGTTCTCCAGAGAAGAAGTGGACCTGAAGCTGGGAGTGTCTCTGGACTTCGATGTGCCGATGATGGATCTGTCCCTCGTCAGACAGATGATGGACTCCATTAACGTGCTTCCAGGTCCGACGCCGGCCGCTGCTCCTTTACATTTACATTCATGCAGTTTTATGCCACAGCAATGCTGTATGGAAACAACAAGATGCAAATAAAACTTCCAAAATGTGCCTAAAAACAGAGACTCGCCTGAAGTGGGTAATCTTTTATTTGGCAACATGTAAATAAACTAGTGGAAACATTTACATGTGCTAAACAAATCCCTACAGGCACAATAACTCGAGTCATGTGACTGAATAATCGACTAAGAGAGGTATGTGATGTTTGCTAAATGCAGATTTTGGGAATGTGGGTTAGGGTTAGTCGTATTGGTCTGATTGAGACACATGCATGGCTTCATTGATTTATCTGTTTAAAAGGTTGGTGTGATTGAGATTCCTGACCTGTAGCAGAACTAGTGCTAGAGTTATAACACACGTCTTCAGTTCACATGCCACACACTCTTTCTGCCCTGAGCTCCTCCGTCCTTCATGCAAACATGTTCAGCTTCAGACGATTAACATGCAGCAAAGACTAAAACTGACCGTGTAGGGCACACAAGTCTCACTCAGTACAATTATACAAAACTAGAATATGAGCCCTTCAATGATTTCAGTCAGCAGGTTGTACAGTGTGTTTGACTCTCTCTCTCTCTCTCTCTCTCTCGCTGTGTGTGTGTGTGTGTGTGTGTGTGTGTGTGTGTGCGCGTGTCTGTCTCTGTGTGTGTGTGTGTGTGTGTGTGTGTGTGTGTGTGTGTGTGTGTCTGTGTGTCTATGCGCTTGTGTGTCTCTGTGTGTGCGCGTGTGTCTCTGTGTGTGTGTCTGTTTATCTGTGTCTGTGTATCTGTCTGTGTGTGTGCGCGTGTGTCTCTGTGTCTGTCTGTCTGTCTGTCTGTGTGTGTGTGTGCTTGTGTGTCTCTGTGTGTGAGTGTGTGAGTGTGTGTGTGTGTGTGTCTGTGTGTATCTGTGTCTGTGTGTGTGTCTGTTTGTCTCTGTATCTGTGTGTGTGTGTGTGTGTGTGTGTGTGTGTGTGTGTCTGTGTCTGTGTGTGTGTCTGTTTGTCTCTGTATCTGTGTGTGTCTGTGTGTGTGTGTGCGTGTGTATGCGCGTGTGTGTGTGTGCAGCTCCGTCCGCTCCAGTCATGAATCCTCAGATCAGTAACTCTGCCACAGACACGTCGCTGCATGTGTGCTGGAGTCTGTTCTCGGACGACACCGTGGAGTTTTACGAGCTGTACTGGCGTCTGATCTCTGACGACTGCACTATGGAGACGCCACAGGAGGGTAAACTTATCATTTACTACCCAAACCGGTTAAACGCTAACCCCAATAGAAATGAGAAAACATTCAATATTTGACAGCTGTTTTAGGATAGATGGTTAAACGACCGACTAAGCATGCGACTCAAATTTCACCAGTTTGAATTGTTGAATTCAATGTTCACGACGTGGCCTTGTAGAGAAGCCCTGGTTTGGGGTTTAGTATTTGTTGGGTTTATAAACCAATGCAGTCTTCAGAACGGGCTTTGTGTTTAACTCCGAGTGTCCGGACGACCCCTGACCTGCAGACTTTACCTTCAAACTCAGCTGAACCGACTCATCGAGGTCTGGAGGATTAAAGGAGCTGCTCACTCACACACGTGTCCAGTCAGCTCTGTGTGTGTGTGTGTGTGTGTGTGCAGCCTCTCAGCTGAAGGTGAAGGAGACGCACTGCACCGTGTCGGATCTGCTTCCTAACGCTCAGTACGAGCTCTGGGTCACAGCCACCAACACCACAGGCATCAGCCCGGCTAGCGAGCGGGCCGTCTACATGACAGGTGCGTGCCGCTGTGTGTGTGTCCTGCCGAGCCGCTTGCAGGAGACGAGTTATGTAACGCTGTATGTGTGTGTGCAGTTCCCTCTCCGCCGGTTCTCAAGCCGCAGCAGTGCGTGAGCAGCCTGGACGCGGCGCTGATCCGCTGGGACTCTGGAAACACCGACCCGGTGGAGTCGTACACGCTGGAGCTTCACCAGACGCACACAGACGAGTCAGTGAGCTGCATTACACACAACAGAATGAGCGTTCGGGCTTCATGTACTCGTCTCAACCGTAGCACGTTCTGCCCAACAGAACGTTATGGCAGTCGGTGTGGGACCCAAAGATAGTGTGACCCCTGAACCATTTATATCATGATAATGTAGTCTGTATTCACTATAATATCAAAACCCTGTTCAACGCACACACTAGCGCTGTCCGGAAAGCATGTGAAAACTAGAGACATTTATAGAAACCTGTATCTAGGACAGAAAGGTGATTTTAGTTTAACTAAGCCAGGGTGTTTTCTCATACTACACAGCTGGATGCTTTCCGGACAGCGCTAGTGTGCACAGACAACATCAGACACGAACCGCACACCTGGAGATTTGGGTCGATTTTGGGTTTGTGTTGGTGCTACAATATTTGATGCTTTGAGTCATCTAGTCTTGTGTATCCAGATCTCTGATTAAATCCTGCTTCAGCTGTAGTTTATTCTTTGAAATGAGCAGTTTTTGTTTTATTTGAGGCTAATTTAATTTATAAGGAATGGCTCATAGCACAATGGTGTAAACCAGCAGAATAACAGCAGAGCGAAACCAACAAATCTCCAGATAAAAAGCTGACCTGCGAACGCTGGCGCTCTTCTGTTTGGGATGAAGGCAGTGACGCGTCCGTGTCTCCGGCAGGTGCATCGTGGCGATCCCGTCCTGCGAGTGTCTGCTGCAGCTGCAGCCCTGGAAGCACTACATCATCCACATCAGAGCCGTGAACATCGGCGGCCCGAGCGACCGCAGCGAGCCCATCACCGTCTCCACCACAGGTCACAGACACACACACACACACAGAGAGAGAGACACACACACGCGTGCGCGCACACACACACACACACACACACACAGAGTCCTGATATATAATACCCATATTCTCTAATAATATTTCTAAGGGGGAAATGACAATAGCAGAAGGCCTAGGACAGATCCTTGAGGCACTCCATACTGTACTCGCATGACTCGCTGTATTAATATGAACACACCTGACGAACTCTTGTGTGTGATCACAGGTACATTCTTCCACCTGCTGGAAGACACCGCGCACCCGAGCCTGTCGCTGTCGCTCGACGGCCTCACCATGTTCTACCTGGATGAAGATCTTCCCATCAGTCACATGACCTTCAGCGACAACACCTTCAGCAGGTGAGGCAGCAGCAGCTCGCTCGGCTCGGGTCGCAGCCGCTAACGGCGTGTCTCCTACAGGTGCGTGGCGGTTCTGGGAGACCTGGTGCCGGTCAGAGGCCAGTATTACTGGGAGGTCGATGTGGACGAGAGCGTGGAGTTCCGCGTGGGCGTAGCGTATGAGGACACACAGCGTAACTCCTACCTGGGCGGGAACAACACGTCGTGGTGCATGAGACACGTCATCACGCCGTCCAGGTGCGTCCACGGCAAACAGCACAGTGCATTTATCTTGAAATATGGCAAAAGCATTAAAGCGTTTACGTTAGAATTTGTGCTATGCGACACGTGCATCGTGTGCACCCGCTCTTTAAAATTACTACAAATGGAATGACTGAAATATGGGTTGCATAAAAATGCAGGGTTGCCAGATTTTCACAACTAGTCTAAAGTTTACACAACCGGCCCCGGGACATCAGTGTTAAAGTAGAGCAATGATGGCAGACTGAGCTCGGGGTGTTGTCACTAAGGTCCTATAGGCGCAGGTACTCGTGTCATGCTGTGATTGGCTCGTGAACTGCAGTTCTGCTGAAGGAGGCAAAAACAGAATCGACTTCAAATTAAAATCTGATCAGTTTGATGCGACTCGTGACATCTAGAGCGCTTACTGATAAACTGAGCAGTTATGCAAAGGTGACTAGAACAATAACAAACTGTGATAAATAAAAAAAACATTACATTTCATTATTGTACCACATTTTATTAGAATATGAAAATAGCATAAATAGGACTTGAACTGAGTTAAAATGCCCGTTATAGGTTATGAAAGGTTCATATTTTGGTTTGGGATCCGTAACAACAACTCGACATGAATTTAATTTTCTTATAATATGCATTTATTTTTACCTTATTTGCTCATATTCATTTTTCCAAACCCCTCCCTCTGCGTGACGCTGGTCGGCTGTGATTGGTCCATTTCGTTTAAAGCAGTGTTTGTGAGCCTTTGTGTACAGCGTTACCGTGGAAACAGATATTTTTAACGCTACAAAGAATGGATTACATTCAAACCAATGAGAAAACACCAACAAGTGGGCGGGGCTATGCTAATGTTCGATGTTGACGTCAAACAGGGATTGATTTAAAAACAATGATTCAGAGTCGACTCGTTCCATTGAGAGATAACTTTATACACGATGCACTTTCAGATTTATAACTGCGTTTTTATTCACATCATCTTCAGAAATACATAAGAGGGCACTTTAATGTTAATATAAACGCACAGCGTCATGATTGGTGTAAGACTAGAACCTGACCGGTCCGTGTCCTCTCCTCCTGCAGGCACAAATACGAGTTCCTGCACAACGGCTGGACGCCGGACATCCGCATCACGGTGCCGCCGCGGCGGATCGGCGTGTTCCTGGATTACTCCCGCGGGATCCTCTCCTTCTACAACGCAGCGCTGCGGCAGCACCTCTACAGCTTCAGCGGTCCGTTCCTGCACTACGTCCAGCCGTGCTTCGCTCTGGATAACCCCGGAGCGCTGAGGCTCCGCACCGGACTGACCGCGCCGCCGTACATCACACAATAAACCAGACGCAGCAGCTGTGTGGGGGTTCATCTTTATTATTCCATAGGAACAGTTACACATCCGCCTGTGATCACATAAAGACACGCGTTTCGATGCTGCGCATGCGCTCCTCCTCCTCATCCGACGAGTCTCCTCCGTACGGGACGAGTCCAGAGCAGCGGCGCGAGTCTTCTGGACGCTTCATCTTCTTCATCATCATCAGCTGTTCTTCAGCTGCAACAGTAAAGCTGTTATTGTGTGTGTGTTTATACTAGGGCTGCCCTCGAGTAGTATTACCCAATCACTATTATTAATAAAACATTTCAATCTTAATGAGCCTTTAATTGCCTAATAAGCGCTCAAGCATACCGGCAGAAGTAATGATTATGAGTGCGTCAGGGAAAAACAGTAAGTGATACTGTAATTATGTATTGATTAACTAGTGTTTTCAATTTAAGAGATGTCGGCAGCATGGATTCATCATTAACTCGTCATTAATTGGATTATTTGAAAGTAGACATCTCACTCTCTAGACACATTTTTCATGTTTGTAAGGCAAAGTAAAAAAAAAAAAAAAAAAGGCAAGTGACGAATAAAATGTGGGCTGACCAAGTCTCTTCTCTTTGTGTGTGAGAGTGTGTGTGTGCGCACACATGTGAGTGTGTGTGTTTGAGCGAGAGAGAGTGTATGTGTGTGTGAGCGCGTGCGTGTGTACACACCTGTGTGTGTGAGTGAGCGCGTGCGTGTACACACCTGTGAGGGTGAGTGAGAGAGTGTGTCTATGTGGGCATGCGTACACACCTGTGTGTGTGTGTGTGTACACACCTGTGTGTGAGAGTGTGTGTGCATGTACACATGTATGTGAGGGTGAGAGAGAGTGTGTGTCTGTGTGTGTGCATGTGAACACACCTGTGTGTGAGGGTGAGTGAGAGTGTGTCTGTGTGTGTGTGTGTGCACACCTATGTAAGAGAGTGAGTGTATGCGTGCACGTGTACACACCTGTGTGTGAGGATGAGCGAGAGTGTGAGAGTGAGTGAGTGTACACACCTGTGAGGGTGAGCGAGAGTGTGAGAGTGAGCGCGTGCGTGTACACCCTGTGTGTGAGGGTGAGTGAGTGTGTCTGTGTGCACACCTGTGTGTGTGTGTGTGTGTGTGTGTGTGCATGCACGCGTGCACACACCTGTGTGTGTGAGGGTTTTGCTGCAGGTCTCTTCTCTCGGTCTCTTTCTGATTGGAGCAGCTGGCGGTGGCATCAGCGTCCTGAACACAAGAAACATCTCAAGTCACTCGTGTGTTTCTTAACTAACCATAACTAACCCATCCTCAACTCTAAACTCACAAAGTTAAACCAAACAAAACCTGTTACAGACATTCAAAGACAGCGGAGATCAATGTATGATCATGTGACTGAGCAGCAGTGATAATTAGTGGAACACTGTAACATGAGCACGTTTATAACGACTGCAGCAAACATTCGAGCACATGACTGAACACAGAAACGAGAGCCGTGAAGACCTGCTGTCATCTGCTGCACCGACGTCCTTCACCGAGACATCTGTGAAGATCTGAGGACAACACACACACACACGTCAGGCGAGTCTCATAATAACAATCTGACAGTCACTCTTACTCACACACACACACACACCTGTGCTTTCTGCTCCTCTTCTGCAGAGTGTTGCTTTGGACTGGAGCCGCTGTCTGCTCCACCTGATGCGGCATCCTCATCCTGACACACACACACACACACGGGTTGTTAGCGGTGGTCAGTGTTCAGGACTGAAGGGCAGTCTCTCACACACACACACACACACACAGGGGTTGTTAGCGGTGGTCAGTGTTCAGGACTGAAGGGCAGTCACACACACAGGGGTTGTTAGTGGTGGTCAGTGTTCAGGACTAGGGCTGTGACGATAACCGCATAACCGCGGTAATGAGATGCCAACCGCGGTGTTGAGGTCATCACCGCCATGCAGGGATTGTGCAACGCGGGAATAAAACACGGCAGTGGTCGGTAACTCTGGTGTAATTTGTGGGCGGTGTTCCCAACATCCTTTCACAGCATATCTGTGTGGCTGCTCAGTGCTTCTGTGTCATGTGTTTTATTGCGCACAGTGCGCAGCATGTGCATAACGGCACCCTGACAGATCTGTCGATGAGCAGGGTGTGCATATAGGCGAACTAGGCAGTCGCCTCAGCTGCAACACAGTGACTGGGCATTCGTTATCACTGCTTAGTTATTCTACATCTAAATAAAATGTGCTTCTAAAACTGATAGGCTGCAAAGTGACGCACGAACTGTCTGGTGAGTTTAAAAGCCAGACAGGTGGGTAAGATTATAGTGTATGTATTGTATACAGCGGGGTGATGGATTCACATCAACGATCACAATCACTCGGTTCATTTAAGTGATTACCAGCTTGAGTTCATTTTATAGTGTGCTGTAACTCAGATCATCATCGCAGCAATCCAGAGTTTGCATTTGCATGAGTGCACACTGGTGAGAGCAAGTGCAACTGGCTTATGTCAAATACAGGTTTGTTTCATTTAATATATAAAACAGTAAACTGCAAAGCAAACCAAGTCACCAACCAGCCGCATTGCGACGAGTTAAACACAATGACAAGCTGAATCAGCATGCTGCTAGTGGTTTGCGTCAATAAGCAAAGTGTTCCTGAGAAACTAACCTGTAGCCTAGCGAAATTTACATCATTCAATGCTGACATAAACGTGATCCGTCTCGGAGTTCAGAAGCGCTGATCCGGACAGATGAAGCCCTGACTGCTAATAGCTGTAACCTGCAGCGCTGCTCACCAAGGCATGGACACTTCAGTCTTGTACACTTAATCTGCGTTTGCACACATTGCAATAGGGGTCAAAACACGATGCATCTTTAAAATCAACGGCATAGAGCCCCGTCGATGAGTGACAGAGCAGGTGGTCCATGTTCAACTCCCCTGCAAAATGGTCAGAAACCCACGTGTCTGACTCGGGACATCTGTGACATTTAATTTTGCAATGTCTAAGCCAACGGTTTTGATGACAGATGTCTTAGACAGTTGACAGCAAAAGGTTAAACAAATTTTGCATTTTGGAACTGGAGACACCACTAATTTGATTCTGGACAAGACGACTGCAGACTACATTTGTATTTGCGGAAACGAGTGCACTCATGTAGCCTAACTCGACTGTTACACTATTCGTTTCAACAAATACAGTTTTCAACAAGTTGCGTTTGGACAAGTGCATCCACGGAGTCTTTGTCATCAGTTAACTCACCAGGACAAATATGGGCATGCAGCTCAGGTGTTGTACACAAACGAGACACAGCGGCTGGGTCCATGTTGCAGAGTCAGGGCTCAGTTCATCAGCATGGGTTTCACTGACACTCACACAGCACACACCTGTGCTTAGCAGCTCCTGCTTCTGACCCATGAACTGAAACACGTGATCAGTGGAGCTACAATTGCGTTTGCACACAGTGAGTGATTTAGCTTCATCCAATGTCACAGTTCAGGACTGAAGGTCACACACACACACAGGGGTTGTTAGCAGTGGTCAGTGTTCAGGACTGAAGGGCATTCACACACACACACAGGAGTTGTTAGCAGTGGTCAGGATTGAAGGGCAGTGACTCTCACCCGCAGTACGAAGCCGCTCTGTTTGCACACCGGATACTGCACCGCGCCGCTGCTCCGCTGTGATTGGCCGCCCGCTGCGCTGGAGCTGTCCCAGAAGGCACTGGGGTACGTGGGATAGGAGCTCGGGTAGCCATACCACGACTGACCGCCGTAGCTGTTATTTGCAGAGTAACTGTGTGTCGGGTAAACTGAAGGAAAACAGTGCATCGGTTCAGCATGACAGCGCTGACACACACACACACAGCTATAACAGAGTCGACCGGGAACAAACAGCAGGGAGAAAATAAGATACGTGTCAGTATATCAGATCGTCTACATCATCGTCTGCTGAGGTTGCATTTAATGCAAAAACATGCAATGTGCTGTTTCCTTAAGTGTGTGTAAACATGTGACTGCAGATCAGAACACAAGCATCGGGTCAAAGCAGGAGAGAACACACACCTGGAGCAGAAGTTGTGGAGGGATACGACGACCCAATCCGCGCGTGATCCGCCCGCACCTGAACAACAACAACAGATTGAGCGCGCACACACAATACAGAATTTGCACAAGCTGTTTGTTCTCTCTCTCTCTTCTCTCTCTCTCTCTCTCTCACTGTGTCCAGGAGATTCTCGCACAGCTTCTTGGCTGCGTCCAGGCCAGCGGCGTTCGGGTGGCTGTAAGACACACACTCGCGGTCAGAAACACACACACACTGGTGATCACAGAAGCGTGAGGAGCGTGGAGCTTTACCTGATGTACAGATAGAGCGGCTCGAAGGACTCGCGGCGGGACGCCTGCTCGATGTATCCGGAGCCTCTGCCTCGGAGGAAAACACGAGCGCCGGTCTCAGACTGAATGTGCTGCAGGTACGAGCCGGACGGCCCCTCCACACGCTCCCTCACGTTACAGGGCGGCTGCGCCTGCTCCAGGCCTACAAAGATC
>CM049873.1:36328896-36338896 GCA_027474115.1 Schizopygopsis malacanthus | reverse complement strand
TGGAGGATTCTTACTGCTCTAAGATTCTAAAATATCAGTAATTGATATCGACCGTTGAGAACCTTGGGTACAAGTGCCAGCTTATTGTGCTAGTGTTTGGTAGTCTGGGTCATGTACACAGGCTGGCGATCCGTGGACTTTGCATCGGGGGGCTATCTAAAACAAGGGCCAAGCAGTTGGCAAAGTACTGCTCAATCTCAGCAACTATAGGAAGCATGTTTATTTGGAAAAGGCGATGTTTCCTATACCCTTAGAACTGTATAATCCATAACAATGTGCTGATCTGTTTTAATCTGTTGGATTATTCCAAAAATGTGATTCCTAATGAACTTTGACTTGTAATGTGGAATCAAATAAAGTATATATAAATGTGTGAGCGAGCATGCACGTGTGTGTGTGTGTGTGTGTGTGTGTGTGTGTGTGTGTGTGTGTGTTTGAGCGAGTGTGTGTGTGTGTGTGTGTGTGTGTGTGTGTGTGTGTGTGTGTGAGCGAGTGTGTGTGTGTGTGTGTGTGTGTGTGTGTGAGCGAGTGTGTGTGAGCGAGCATGCACGTGTGTGTGTGTGTGTGTGTGTGTGTGTGTGTGTGTGTGTGTGTGTGAGCGAGCATGCACGTGTGTGTGTGTGTGTGTGTGTGTGTGTGTGTGTGTGTGTGTGTGTGTGTGTGTGAGCATGCACGTGTGTGCGTGTGTGTGTGTGTGTGTGTGTGTGTGTGAGAGAGCATGCACATGTGTGTGTGTTTGTGCGAGTGTGTGTGTGTTTGTGTGAGCGATCATGCACGTGTGTGTGAGCATGCACGTGTGTGAGCGTGTGTGAGCGTGTGTGTGTGTGTGTGTTTGTGAGCGCATGTGTGTGTGTGTGTGTGTGTTTGTGAGCGAGTGTGTGTGTGTGTGTGTTTGTGAGCGAGTGTGTGTGTGCTTGTGTGAGCGAGCATGCACGTGTGTGTGAGCATGCACGTGTGTGAGCATGTGTGTGTGTGTGTGTGAGAGCGTGTGTGAGTGTGTGTGTGTGTGTGTGTGAGTGAGCGAGCATGCACGTGTGTGTGTGTGTGTGTGTGTGTGTGTGAGCATGCACGCACGTGTGTGTGTGTGTGTGTGTGTGTGTGTGTGTGTGTGTGTGAGAGCATGCACGTGTGTGTGTGTGTGTGTGTGTGTGTGTGTGAGCATGTGTGTGTGTGTGTGTGTGTGTGTGTGTGTGTGTGTGTGTGAGCATGCGTGTGTGTGTCTCACCGTGTGTGTGCACGTGTGTGTGTGTGTGAGCATGCCTGTGTGTCTCACCGCTTCATAGTGGCTGACTCCAGGCTGAAAATATCAAAGTCCCACGAGTCTTCATTTTCCATCGTCTGAGCAATGCATGGTGGGATATCGCTGAGGGACAGTGGTGTGGTCAGGTGACTTGGCATGTGATGCAGCTCTGAAACACAAACGGTGTGAATAGTGGAACAGTAAATGGGGTCAAAGGTCATAAAGCAGTGAACTCAGCTTACGTTTTGTGGCTAAGATGTACTCGTTTCCTGATAGCCTTCGCAGTCCGTCCTGCAGGAGAGAAAGCAGCGTCAGCATCCCACCGACAGAAACAACCGAGAAGCGCTTCACATTCCTGACAACATGTGACAGACTGGAGATGTGCTGCAGCTCACACACACACAAACACACACATGCTCACACGCTCTCACACTCACACAATCTCTCTCACACACACGCTCACACACTCACACTCTCTCTCTCACACACACGCTCACACGCTCTCTCACACACACACACTCTCTCTCTCACACACACACAGTGGCGATCAGAGGCGCTGTGAGACTTACGGTCATTAATCCGCCCACCAGGTCGTTGGTGTGAGGATCTTCCTCTTTAGTACCGAGCTGAGGAGAGTATAACTCTGTGGTCCGCAGGATCTCCAGCACGCGGTCCAGCGCTTCGGCCACCGGCATCGGACTGCTCTCCTGAGCCGCGTTAATGATGTTTATCACCTACACACACAGAACCACAACACACACACACACACACACACCAGAATTAAAACATGAGTCAACAGAACCACAAACACACACACACACACACACACACAGACACATACACACACACAAACCAGAATTAAAACATGAGCCCAGAGAACCACAATACACACACACACACACAGAATTAAAACATGAGCCCACAGAACCACAATAACACACACACACACACACACACATATCAGAATTAAAACATGAGCCCACAGAACCACAATAACACACTCACACACACACAGACTCACAAACACACACACACACACTCACAAACACACACACACACACACACACACACCACTTCATAACATGAGCCTGACACAGTAATGTACCTTAGTGATGGGAGCTTCAATAGTCATGGAGTGGATTCTGGCCATAGACGAGTGTCTTCTCTGAGAACTTCCTGCTAAACACAAGATCACCTTCACTTCACTTGCACCTGAGCGCAGGGGTCAGAGGTCACATGCACCTGAGCGCAGGGGTCAGAGGTCACATGCACCTGAGCGCAGGGGTCAGAGGTCAAGGCTTAGTCAGGGAGAGTTTTATCAGACTGTGAGATGTTTTATAAAGCTCGTTTCTTTTATGAAGTTATATTTTTGGGGTATTTTATGCCTTTGTTGTTGATAGGACAGGGAAGCAGAGGGGAACAGGATCGGGTCACTGGAAGCACAACACAAACCACGAGCGGTCAGCGCCGACGAAGCGCTTTTCTTTTCAAGCCGATCCTAAATACAGTAAACTCACTAAAGATGAGCAGACAGACAGACATATGATGTGATGAGCCGTCTGTGCACCGAAGCAGCTACATGTTAAAGCTCCGCCTGGGGGAGGGGCTCTGAGTGAGGGGCGGGGTTTGGGTTGAGGGCCAAAGGTCAGGGGTCAGCAGTGTCATCTCACCATCACTTCCTCTAGAGGTCGTCGAGCGAACGTCCAGCGATCCTTTCCTGCGGTCCTTATATTTGCTGGACTGCTGAATATCTGACAACGACAACAACGACACATCAGGACACACACACCTGAACACACACTCACTCAAACGCACACGCGATCTCTCACACACACACACACACACGCTCTCGCACACTCTCACACACGCTCTCACACACGCTCTCACACACGCTCTCACACACACACACTCTCTCTGGTACCTGTCTGTGATTCGGCTTGGACTCGCTCACAGGACTTTTCTGTCTGGATCAAAACATACAGATCAGTCAAAAACATCATCACGTCACACACACACACACACACGTCTCAGTATCGCTGTTGGACGACTGAGCGGCTGCTTACCTTGTTATGATCATTTAAAGGCCTGTTAACAGACACACAGTGCCTGATTTTACTGCAGGAGAGACAGAGACAGACGTATTTACACACACGATCAAACTAGAGTCACCTGACCCTCGGCCAACAGGAAGATCAATTACATTTCTTCAGAAATAAAAATAAACACGTTTGTTTTGAAATGAAGCATTTGATTTTCTGAAGAAACAAATAAAACTTTAAAGCAGAGAGACAGAAATGCTGCGCACCCTCCCTGTCCAACGACAGGCGTCATCTTCACATTCTGCTGCACACTGTCTCCGCTCTTCTTTTTGGCATAATAAACCCCCTGCCACTCCTGAAACACACACACACACACACACTCATGAGAGAGCATCTAAACAGCATACAGAAGAAGGTCTCAGTTCTGACAGAAAATCAAAGTTTGACCCCTGTGTGATGAAAGTCCAGCGTCTGCAGCTTCAAACGCTCCTCCAGCTGAGTGTGTGCGTGTGTGTGTGTGTGTGTGCGTGAGAGAGTGTGTGTGTGTGTGTGTGTGTGTGTGTGTGTGTGTGTGTGTGTGTGTGTGTGTGCGCGCGTGTGTGAGCGTGTGTGTATGTGTGAGCGTGTGTGTATGTGTGATTGTGTGCGGTCAGTTTGACTCACTTTCCCTCTGCGGATGCAGGAGCTGATGTTCTCCAGCAGGTCTGGTTTGTTGTTTTCACTCTTAGGCACTTCAGTGTTTTCCTTCAGCAGTTCCCCACGCTGGTATCCCATCATGCACTCATACGCTGGATTGACGTACTGTGGCAGAAGCATGTGCTCAAACCAGATTCACAGTCTCTGAGATTATAGTGTCTGACTTGACACACACGTGTGTGTGTGTGTGTGTGTGTGTGTGTGTGTGTGTGTGTGTGTGTGAGAGAGCATGTGTGTGTGTGTGTGTGTGTGTGTGTGTGTGTGTGTGTGTGTGTGTGAGAGAGAGAGCGTGTGTGTGTGTTTGTGTGAGAGAGTGTGTGTGTGTGTGTACCTGTATGATCTGATCTTCACTGCTGATTTCAATGGCTTCCTGACTCTGTTCCAGTGCAGTAAAAACAGCATTACAGGCTCTGAGGACACACACACACACACACACAGTAGCATCATCATGTGATGAAGACAAAAAGGCCCTTAAACAAAAGCAAACAACACTTGCGAGGGTCGTGAAGAGACAAGCGTCTCACCTGAGTTTGATCTGAGCTCGTATCTCTCCATGATGGAGTTGGATGAGTTCGTTATAACAGGCCATCATGTTGGAGTTCTCCACATATCGCTGTGTGACGACAAACACACTCGATTCATAATGATCTTGAATGAAGCACAGAGACTCTAGAGAGCGTCATACACACACACACACACACATGAACACAAGCGCACGCAAGATCAGGCACTGACACATTGATGCTAATGTGTGTAAAACCAGAACGTACTTCTAATACGCAAACCCTTTTGTACACACTCACACACACACTCACTCACACACACTCACCCTGTTAAATCCAGCTGATATCAGCGGCATCACAGTGGCTTCTTCACGATCCGGCCTTCAGAACAAAACACACTCTTTAATAAAATCACATGATAACAGAAAGACACAGCCGCGGCCAAATATGTGACAGTATGTAACTACAATGAAGCATGTTAAAGTAACTCATGAGGACATCTGAACAGCTGTGTGTGTGTGTGTGTGTGTGTGTGTGTGTGTGTGTGTGTGTGTGTGTGTGTGTGTGTGTGTGTGTGTGTGTGCGTGAGAGAGTAAGAGTGTGTGTGAGTAAGTGTGTGTGTGTGTGTGTGTGTGTGTGTGTGTGTGTGTGTGCGTGTGTGTGTGTGTGCGTGTGTGTGAGTGTGTGCGTGTGTAAGTGAGTGTGTGTGTAAGTGAGTGTGTCTGTGTGAGTGCGTGCGTCTGTGTGTGCGTGCGCTTGCGTGTGTGTGCGTGCGTGCATTTGTGTGTATGTGTGCGTGTGTGTGTGCATGTGTGTGTGTGTGTGTGTGCGTGTGTGTGCATGCGTGTGAACAAAAAAAAAACTTGTGATTTTTTTTTCTATTTGATTTTAATCACGTTGACACAAACACACATGCGTGTGTGTGAATTTAAACATATTTCCAAAGCAATTAGATTCCCAAAAAGGTAACATGCTAGAACAGACATATGCAAAATACATATATATATAATGTGAACAAAATCGCGAAAACGTGAAACTAAAAAATGTGTTCGATAAAACGATATTTTTTATTTCGCGGAAGAAAACAGAGGTTGCGAAGAGTTTGGTTTTAACAAAGGCACTTTTTCTATTGACACGCTCGATTTTAATGTTTGGTTGCGCCATCGTTGTCTCGTGCTGGTCTGCGATTCCTTTTTAAGCAGAAAACGAGTGACACGAGGAAATTGTAAATAAAAGAGGAAACACAGCTCGCCTTTAGGGTTATAAATGGCAGTTTTTTGGATATTATTCTGTGTGAATTTAAACATATGACCGTTCAGACCAAGGAAACCAATTAGACCTTTCCCAAAAATGTTAACATGTCTTTAGAACAGAATACCGTCGTCCCCGCAAAATACATATATATATACTGGTAATACCACGAACTTGATGGGCGTACCACCTTAAAACGCTCACCCTTTGGAGCACAGCCGTATTCAACCAACAACATGTATCGCGATGCAACACCGCACAAGCAGCAGACCACCATGATCGAGGTACTCTGCAATAAAAAATGTGTTCGATAAAACGTTCGATATTTTTTATTCTTCGCGGTACAAAGAAAAACGGAGGTTGCGAAGCAAGTTTGGTTGCATTAACAAAGGCACTCGCTCTATGGTAACCTAGCTTAGATAATTGTTAAGTGTTCATTGTGAGGGAGTGACTTACGCTAACAGTTTAAATTTTAATTATTTGTTTAACAGTATGGTTGTTGATGTTTGGTTGCGCCATATCGTTGTCTCGTGCTGGTCTGCTGGTCTTAATAACTGAGGGGATTCATAAGCAGAAAACGAGTGCCGCAGCGAACGAGGAAATTGTAAATAAAAGTGGAAAAGTAATATATTTTTCTCCTGGTCCAGTATGGTCATAAAAAATATCAGTTTTTTGGATATTATAAGTCTGACCGTAATCAGACCAATGTCGTCTGCATATCGTGATTATGCAAGACCGTCGTCCCCGCCAAGACTGGTCGCCCATACCACGAACGTATGTACCACCTTAGCCGCGCTACCCTTTGGACCACAGCCGTATTCAACCAACAACATCATGTGCAACACCGCACAAGCAGAGACCACCATGGAGAGGTACTCTCATCAGTGCCTTATGACAAAGAATCTAAACGGTACAAAGATATAACGGAGGCAGTGGCATATCATATAGCCAAAGACATGCTTCCGCTCCGCTTAGATAATTGTTAAGTGTTCATTGTGACTTTAGACTTATGTTTAAATTTTAATTATTTGAGTTTTCCATGGTTGTTGACATTTCTGTCTTAATAACTGAGGGGATTATGATCAGAGGAAGGTTAACTTTAAAATAAAAATGTTTAAATGTAATATATTTTTCTCCTGGTCCTTATTTTAAATGGGTCATAAAAAATATCAATAATTATCGATATCGACCGATATGAAACACTGATATCGTGATACAGTTTTCAGCCATATCGCCCAGCCCTAATATATTCTATGTATATGTGAGTAATCAAATCCAACAAAACAACATGCAACCAGAGCATGTGAGCGGAGCGGAGTGGTTCAATATTCCGCTGTGTGTGTGCGCTCCGCTCAGTCGTTCACGGCCAAAGCAAACGCTCCGCTAATGTTCCGCTCACGCTCACCGGTAAACCGAATCCCGCTCAGATCACGCGCTCACATTAAATGTCTCCAGTAAGGTTAGGCATATTTTTTTTTTTCTGTTTATAGTGAAATTATTGAATAAATGTCTCAATTGAATGGTTATGTTTCAGAGTGAAGTTGTTGATTTAAATTAGGGATGTTCATTAACCGTTAACCAACCGATAATAATTTTGACCCATTAATACAATCAGTTAGACGGTTTAAAGTAACTTATTTATTTTTAGTAATTTATCAAAATATTTTAAACGGTTTGCTGCATGGTTAAAATAAGCTATACACGTATAAAAAACACGTTTTTTAGAGAGAGCGAGAGAGAGAAAAAAACCAAGTCACCTATAAGTCACATTTTATTATTTCATTCAGAAATAGCCCAACACGAATTACAAACATTATAATAAACACTGTAAACATAGCTAGGCTATTTTAGTTCCCCTCACTCCACAACAAATCCTTACAATTAACAGTAGGCTAGAAAATAACAAGAATTTAAAATAAGAAGCTATAACGACAAACCAAAACTAATTATTTTAGGCTAAAACAAAACAAACCAATGTTGGGTCTCTCCTTCAACACAAAATCAAATGTTCCCGTATTCGCGGTATTTAAATGCCAAAATATTATTTACATTTTATTTACGCCTATTTCCCTTCCTTACAATATCCACATAAAACAAAATGTTTTGCATAACTTCGGCGGTACGGTGATAACGCTTAACAGCACAGATTTTACTACATATTTAAACAGAGCAGTGTGTTTTTCCATACGTTTGACCGGTTGTTTTTATAATGATAATGAACAGGCTGCATTGTGAAGGTAGAATGCTTAAATGAGCGCATGCGGCGCTGAAGCAATCACTGGATTTATTCCTCTTCCAACAGTGGAAGCAACTCCTCGGTCATGAAGATAATCGGAATTGTAAAAGGTCTGCTTTTATTTGTGTACATTCAATAAAAAAAATGTATCTTTGCTTTTTTGTAAAATAAGAAAAAGAATAGAATGCATCTTTCTGCCGTCTGCTTTAATTTCGCGCAGCACAATAATGAACAAACTCTGCATACTCTAGAAAACACTGGGTTCAAAACAATCCAATCTGTGCTGGTAAAAGAGTACATTTGGGGTTAATTTTACCCATCATTAATGGATGATTTAACTCAGCTAATGGCTTTATTCGTTTCTATTATAATATTAGCTTTTTTTACTTTATGCATGAAATATTATTTACAGATTAACTTAAATCCTCTAAACTTCTGTAAAATACTCCAGACGTGATAACTTCC
This sequence comes from Schizopygopsis malacanthus, assembly GCA_027474115.1. Classification (NCBI taxonomy): domain Eukaryota; kingdom Metazoa; phylum Chordata; class Actinopteri; order Cypriniformes; family Cyprinidae; genus Schizopygopsis; species Schizopygopsis malacanthus. Next base: position 36,330,466 of record CM049873.1, on the reverse strand, counting down.
TTTATTTCTCATTTGCTTGTTTTATAAGCTATAAGCCTACACATTGCCTATTTAATCTCGTTTAACAAACATTAGAAGTAAAGATTAAACATTAAACCGATGTAATTCACGAGTAAATGGACCACTCTGTAACTGTTTCCACCGTAACGGCGCTGGCTCTCGCGCCGAGCTGGAGTCGTGTTCGGAGGGAACTGATCACGGATAAGACCGCCGCCCTGCGCTTCACTCGTGGACGAAATGAACTGCGATTGCCTTCATTACCTGCTCAACAACAAACAGTCAACAGCTCTGAGGACATATTTAAACATTCAAAGTATTTGTGTTCTGTATCTTTATAAATATAATCGTTTATTTTATGCAAAGCATCAGACTCTTCATCACGCAATAAGACGACGCGAGCGATGTTCGTTTAGTGATTCACACCCCACGCGATGTTCGTTTAGTGATTCACACCGCGAATGTTGCTCTGCATAGATTTAAACAATATACTGACAGAAACAATTTTATGAATAAAATAAAATGTACACAAACTACCCAAACACTGAAAAATAACCCCAAAAATGACCCAAAAGGCTCAACCCAGCATTTGGGTTAAAACAAATAACCCAGGATTTGTTTACTGCTTGTTGCACAGTATTTCTTTCATTTACTTAAATTATTATTTAAGTGAAAATATATTTCTAGTATATGCCTATTTATTCGTTATAATATATAGCGCCTAGTTTTGTTATGTTTTCTCTGCTCGCAGAAGCACTGCAGGTGTGTGATGTATATGATATGATCAGGTGGATCCTCGTTCTGTTGTCTGCTGTTTTTTGCGCATGTGAAATTAATCCCCGAAAAACTAATGATTTTTAACGGGTCACGGACACTTATTCTTTATAATTTAATTCAGTTCTAATTTCAAATATTCTTGTTGGTTAACGGTTAGGAAAAATAACCGAAATGAACATCCCTAATTTAAATGTATAAAATTTAAAATCTTAATTTAAAAACGTGTCTTGTTTTGAAGCCACTTGGAAAACTTTCGTAAAAAATTAAATAACTGAAAAAGTATACTTTTCCATTAAAACAACGCTTCATATTCAAAACACGCACACAAGATGAAATGCACCGAACAAATAATTATTTCGTGGATAAAATAAAATAAACACTTACTAAAATTAAAATAGACCAAAACTGCAGGGAAATGCGGTCTATTAAAACATCTGTCAATCTTCACAGGATTTTAGAATTAGCTTTTAGAAACATTAGCTTAGACAAACATTGCTTAGCCTATTCCACAGATTCTGGAATTAACAAATTACCAAAGGGGCATTTTGTGCTGAGCGAGCGGCGCTGAGCGTATTGAGCGAGCGGAGCGGGATCTTCAGAAAGACGCTCTCCGCTCTGAAGGAAATATGATCGCTACTCCCCGCTGTGTGCTCTGCATGCAACATGCATTTATCCTGTTCTGAACTCATCTTCCCTGTTTCTTTAGCATACTATCTGTCTGTATGCCCGGTCTGTTCTGTTCTCGCGCTCAATTTAGGCGCTGTTCTGATTGGTTCGGATAGCATACTGCGGGCGG
>CM049873.1:36316396-36318896 GCA_027474115.1 Schizopygopsis malacanthus | reverse complement strand
ACTGTAGTTTAAACATGAAGTTGATATGACTTCTGTCCTTTATTTTCTCCATTTGAACACATTAGACATTATTTTGCTTATTGTTAATATCAGTGTTGCTGATGATGCTTTTTATAAATAAAATGTTTTTATTGTTGTAATTTGAAGATAAAATTTTTTACATGAAAATTTAGCTTTTCAATCGTTGTTTGTTGTTGTTAAGATGACTGAAAGAAGGAAAAACCAAAGTGAAGAATGGACTTCAGTTATTTATTTACTTTATAACAGTAAATAAATATCAGTTCTGCATATCAGTTATCGGGTACATAAACATACAAATAATCGGTATCGGTTCTAAAAAAATCAATATCGGTCGATCACTAACAGAGACACACACACAGACAGACACACACACACACACACACACACACACACACACACACACACGAGACAAACACACACACAGAGACACACACACACACAGACACACACACACACACACACAGACAAACACACACACAGAGACAGACAGACAGACACACACACACACACACACACACACAGAGACAAACACACACACACACACACAGAGACAGACAGACAGACACACACACACACACACACACACACAGAGACAGACACACACACACACACACACACACACACACACACACACACACACACAGAGACAGACACACACACACACACACACACACACACACACACACACACACACACACAGAGAGACACACACACACACACACAGAGACAAACACACACACACACACAGAGACACACTGCAAATCAGCAGCATCATCTCTGTTCAGTAAGTCTCATTAAGCGGTGTGTTGTGAGAAACACTGATACTAAATGCTCACTTATGAATCGTCATATTTCATCTACGAGGACGGAGAGTTTCTCTAGTAAACATGTATTTCTATCAGCAGCTGAATAGTTTTGGAGGATTCTGATAGAAGAACAAAACATGTTTGGTTGTGCATGCAGCGTTGTGTTTACAGTAAACTGTCTATATATTGTCTGGTATCTGAATATTGATTTATTCACGCGTTATTTTTGACAGATTTCATGCTTTATGAACAATATGAACATTCTAAATGGTAAAAAAACTGCAATTTAAACAACTTTACAGCTCAAAGTTTGGCAATAACAAAAACATAAATGATATTGAATGATACAGACATAAAGCGCGTTGTGTTAAAGGCGTCTCTCTCCCGCTCCACTTATACATTAACAATAAACGCAAAACATGATAAAAATACAAATGTAAAAAAATTATTAATTAACTTCAGCCTAATGAGTTTGCAGGCATATTAAGATTAAAGCCAGATCTTTTCCTCCATGCTGTGACAGAGCAACTGTAGGGCGGGGCTTGGCTGTGTGCTCTAGTAGCTGATTGGATGTTGAGATGTGGGCGTGGCTCTCAATTGAAGCCTGCTGTGGATTGATGAGGTCACATAATTATTAAACAAAGAAACTTGCATGGATTAATATTTCATATACAACATGCATGTAGAAAACAGCACTGATGAAGCAATTAAGCTGAAAACTGAATACGAGTAAAAACCTCATCAGCACCGGTTCATTCACTCAATACTCATGCACACTAGCATACGGACGGTCTTTAGTGTGCATGTCCAGATCCATCAGAAAGTACCACGCGCACTATACTAACAGCAGACTTTGTTTTTGGACATGGTATTCTAGTAAAGCACGTATCAGATAACTGCTGCCACTGCACAAGTACACTAACCACACGCGTCAGTGCAGACAACACGTGTGTTTCCAAACACTCAGTATGCGACACTAGCGCGAGTATGCAGCGCACAGAATCAGACACGGATCTGCTGCTATAGAACACGGCCAGGAGACCCTTTAAAGGGTGCAAATGAACACACACACACACACACACACACTCACTCATTCTCTCTCTCTCACACACACACACACACACACACACACACACACAGAGACACAGACACACTCTCACAGACACACACACAAACACTCACTCACTCACACACACACACTCACCTGACAGGCGTTGCTGGGCTTGATGTGGCCCGGCTGAGAGCAGTTCTGCTGCGGCGAGTCCTCGGACTCTTTCCCGCTGTGATAAACCACCCGATCGGAGATGTGGATGCTGGAGGCGCAGCCCATCATTCAGCCGCGACGCGACGCGACGCCCCGCTCCGCTCGTTCTGCGCTAATAGGAATGTTTCTCTGTCATCGGATCTATCGAGTCTCTGGATCAAACCGAAGCTCCGCTCATGGTGCTCCCGCCGCCGCCTCTGCGCGTCACTGGCGCCCGTTAGTTAACGTTACTCCTCATCCTCGCGGACGGTCCGCTCGCGAACTTCTTCTCTGAGGGATTCTGGCTCCGGTTCGGTTCACGCGACGGTTTCGTCCATTCGCGCGTTTATTCTCCTTCGACAGGCGCGAAACACACGCGATCGCTCCGCGCGGCCTCAGCGTCAGTCATTGGGAGCGAACCGGCGCGTTA
>CM049873.1:36293896-36303896 GCA_027474115.1 Schizopygopsis malacanthus | reverse complement strand
CATTTTGTGAAATTGAGATGTGTGCATCATCTGAAAGCTAAATAAATAATATTTCCATTAATGTTTGGTTTGGACAATATTTGAAATTCTAGAATATGAGCGTGCAAAAACATCTACATATTGAGAAAATCATCTTTAAAGTTGTTGTCAGCTATGCATATTACTAATCAATAATTCAGTTTTGATATATTTACGGTAGGTAATATCTTCATTGAACATGATCTTAATATCTAATGATTTTTGGCATGTAATAAAAATGTATAATTTTGACCCATACACTGTTTTGTTGGTTATTTCTACAAATATGACTCTCGTTTGGGACACGTGTGTGACTGTCAGAAAACAGAGAGAAGAGAAACTGAAGAGAAGGAATATCATTTAAAGAACAAAGTTCATCATAAAATAATCAATGAGAGAAACACAAGAATGCAACAGATCAATAGAACCGATTGGTTTTCCCTGAAACTGACGGTAAGAGAGAAGGCTAAACTAGTGATTCCACACCGAAAAGCATTACGGCATAAACATGCGTTTATAAAACAATCTCTAAAACATGTGTTTGTTCCGTGCAGGGCTCTCTGAATGAATGAATGCGAGATCAAAAGTCCTGTATTGAGCTGAACCCTGGACCTCATGAATCAGCACTCGGACACAGTTCATACGCATCTGGGACTAATAATAACATGTGATGAAGGACTCCAGAAATGAGTGTGTACAGGCCGTAATGAGTACTATATAACTATATGCATATTTTCTATACAGCTGTATATATAGAGTCAATAATGCACAAAACTGTACATAAATCATCTGTTCCACATTCATACATATTGTTAAGTCTGATTTAAATGTTTCCGTTCTCATACCAGATATGTGTGTATGTACCGAGAGCTTCTTAAGAACCACAACATATTCCTTGTGTTTGCGCACACTTGACGAATAAAGCTGATTCTGATGCTAATCAATGAATTAAGAACCAACACGGAGCTTGTCCCAATCGATCATTTCTGAAAACAATCCTGAGCAAACCGTTGAGATCTTTAAATAAAACGCACTTCTGTATGTTTACAGAGTACAACGAGTTTAACGGTACTTCAATCTAAACACTTCAAGCGTACTAAACTGTACTTCAGAGTGTACTAAACTGTACTTCAGAGCGTACTAAACTGTACTTCAGAGTGTACTAAACTGTACTTCAGAGCGTACTAAACTGTACTAAGTACTTCAGCTGTACTAAGTGTACTACCTGTACTTCAGAGTGTACTAAACTGTACTTCAGAGTGTAACTAAACTGTACTTCAGAGCGTACTAAACTGTACTGTACTTCAGAGCGTACTAAACTGTACTTCAGAGTGTACTTCAGAGCGTACTAAACTGTACTCCAAAGCGTACTAAACTGTACTTCAGAGCAGAGTGTACTAAACTGTACTTCAGAGTATTAACTGTACTTCAGAGCGTACTAAACTGTACTTCAGAGTGTACTAAACTAAACTGTACTTCAGAGCGTACTACTAACTGTACTTCAGAGCGTACTAAACTGTACTTCAGAGTGTACTAAACTGTACTTCAGAGTGTACTACTGTAAGAGCGTACTAAACTGTACTTCAGAGTGTACTACTAAACTGTACTGTACTAAACTGTACTTCAGAGCGTACTAAACTGTACTTCAGAGTGTACTAAACTGTACTAGAGCGTACTAAACTGTACTTCAGAGCGTACTAAACTGTACTTCAGAGTGTACTAAACTGTACTTCAGAGCGTGTACTAAACTGTACTTCAGAGTGTACTAAACTGTACTTCAGAGTGTACTAAACTGTACTCAGAGCGTACTAACTGTACTTCAGAGTACTTCAGAGTGTACTAAACTGTACTTCAGAGTGTACTAAACTGTACTTCAGAGCGTACTAAACTGTACTTCAGAGCGTACTAACTGTACTGTACTTCAGAGCGTACTAAACTGTACTTCAGAGTGTACTAAACTGTACTTCAGAGCGTACTAAACTGTACTTCAGAGCGTACTAAACTGTACTTCAGAGTGTACTAAACTGTACTTCAGAGCGTACTAAACTGTACTTCAGAGCGTACTAAACTGTACTTCAGAGTGTACTAAACTGTACTTCAGAGCGTACTAAACTGTACTTCAGAGCGTACTAAACTGTACTTCAGAGTGTACTAAACTGTACTTCAGAGCGTACTAAACTGTACTTCAGAGTGTACTAAACTGTACTTCAGAGCGTACTAAACTGTACTTCAGAGCAGAGTGTACTAAACTGTACTTCAGAGTGTACTAAACTGTACTTCAGAGCGTACTAAACTGTACTTCAGAGTGTACTAAACTGTACTTCAGAGCGTACTAAACTGTACTTCAGAGTGTACTAAACTGTACTTCAGAGTGTACTAAACTGTACTTCAGAGTGTACTAAACTGTACTTCAGAGCGTACTAAACTGTACTTCAGAGTGTACTAAACTGTACTTCAGAGTGTACTAAACTGTACTTCAGAGCGTACTAAACTGTACTTCAGAGCGTACTAAACTGTACTTCAGAGTGTACTAAACTGTACTTCAGAGCGTACTAAACTGTACTTCAGAGCGTACTAAACTGTACTTCAGAGCGTACTAAACTGTACTTCAGAGTGTACTAAACTGTACTTCAGAGCGTACTAAACTGTACTTCAGAGCGTACTAAACTGTACTTCAGAGTGTACTAAACTGTACTTCAAAGCGTACTAAACTGTACTTCAAAGTGTACTAAACTGTACTTCAGAGTGTACTAAACTGTACTTCAGAGTGTACTAAACTGTGCTATAGAGCGTACTAAACTGTACTTCAAAGTGTACTAAACTGTGCTTCAGAGTGTACTAAACTGTACTTCAAAGTGTACTAAAAATGCTACTACAAGTATTTAATTAATAAACTATCAGTAAAAGTTTACTAGTTACAGTAAAAGATTAAAAAAAATTATGTAAACTAGTTGTGTACTCAAAGTTTACTACTGTTATACTAAAAGTGGGCCAATTTAGTCCCAAGAAGTATTGAAACAGTGCACTTACAAGTAAACTACTAGTACACTGATATTTGTATACTTACTATGTAAAGTATACTTAAAAATAAACTTGAACTTAATAAAATAAACTTGAAGTATACTACTAGTACACTGATATTTGTATACTTACTACATAAAGTATACTTAACTTAATAAAATTAACTTGAAATATACCACTAGTACACTGATATTTGTATACTTACTACATAATGTATACTTAACTTAATAAAGTAAACTTGTAGTATAATACTAGTACACTGATATTTGTATACTTACTACATAAAGTATACTTAACTAAATCAAATAAACTTGAAGTATACTACTAGTACACTACTATTTGTATACTTACTACATAATGTATACTTAACTAAATCAAATAAACTTAAAGTATAATACTAGTACACTAATATTTGTATACTTACTACATAAAGTATACTTAAAAATAAACTTGAACTTTACTTAAGTATACTTAATAAAATAAACTTGAAGTATACTACTTTTTGGTAATGGAGCTGCACCGTTTTCTTTCTGTCCAGTGGATTTAGAAAATAGGTGAATTATATCTTGAGTAATCAAATGTGTTTCATGGTCTTGCTGATCACTATCTACAATAAAGCAAGTCAAACGAGGGACAGTCACACATCTAAGTCTCAGTCCAGCGCGAGCTTGTGAAAGAGGGAAACCCGACAGCTGTATCTCGTTTACTTACTGGAACTTACTGTGTGGCTCTGATATTAGTCTAATATTTCAAGAAAATTAGTACTAAATCAGCCGAGCTCATCGAGTGACCTACTTCTTGAGTGTTTGCGGGTCGTCATGTTCAGTGTGTACTCTGCCTTGACTAATATGTGTACAGTATTAGTATTGATTTAACTGCACTGACACTGCTCTGAGAACAACCTTGATCTGAATTAAGCTGAATTAAGTCTTCTGTAGAGCTGCTTAAATGAACTCGTTTCATTAGATGAGCTTCACACAATTATTGAACTGAAGTGAATCAACACTTAACTGAGTTGATCTGAACAATGACAATTGTTTACATTGTCAAATATCCGTGTACTAGTAGTATACTTCAAGTTTATTTTATTAAGTATACTTAAGTAAAGTTCAAGTTTATTTGTAAGTATACTTTATGTAGTAAGTATAAAGATATCAGTGTACTAGTATTATACTTCAAGTATATTTTATTAAGTTCAAGTTTATTTTATTAAGTTAAGTATACTTTATGTAGTAAGTATACAAATATCAGTGTACTAGTAGTATACTTGTAAGTGCACCATTTCAATACTCCTTGGGACTAAATTGGCCCACTTTCTAGTATATAAAAGTATACTTTAAGTATAACAGTAGTAAACTTTAAGTACACAACTAGTTTGCATCAATGTTTTTAGTTTGTACTGCAACTAGTGAACTTATACTGATAGTTTACTAATTAAATACTTGTAGTAGTATGTTTACTACACTTTGAAATACAGTTTAGTACCCTTTTAAGTACAGTTTAGTACACTTTGAAGTATAGTCTATACGTTTAGTAGTTTTATACTGCAAGTATACTCGTAAGTGAACTTTACATAATACTTTAAGTACACTACTATGTCCCTATTTAGGTATTAATTTTGTTATATGAATATCTGAACATACAAAAACATCAAAAGAAAGAACTGAGTATCTTCTTGTAAACGAAAACACTTTATTCTAGCTTCATGCGTTCTTATTTTAGTACAGTACTAGTAGTATACACAGTTATGATGCTGTTTTATGTCTGATGATGGTGTTAGATTACACGTGGAAGCACCTGTTGTTTCGGTTTCTTCTTCACTTGTGTTTTTGGTGAATTATGTACACTAGCGCCCCCTACCGTTTAACAATGAAAACACACATATGTTTAGAATTTTTCTAAGTATCCTTAAATGTCATTAAGTACATAAAAAGTAGACTAAAAGTACACTTTCCTATGTTTAAAGTACAGACGTCTTTCTCGTAAGGTCAGGACTTTATTGGCACACGTCTCCATTTCGCTGTAACCTTGAGAAGGTCTGGTGCGTTCTAGCTCTTCAAACAGCTCTCGCTCCTGCAGTGCATGCTGGGAATCAGGACTGTGTAAACACGTCGCTGCACTCATACAGCTTTCTGCCGAGCGGGATGTCACAATTATTTGCTGAATAAAGCTCAAGCTGGATTGTGATAGCGAGAGGTCACTGGGTTTGATTTATCAGCTGCTATCAGTCGCTCAGATAGCGACGCTTGTCTGAAAATGATGCAATAGCTGTGAACCAAACGGCCATAGAGTGATGATTGAAATACGACTTCATGCACAGCTTTAAAACACTGGCTTCAGACAGTTTAATGATTGCTCTTAGAGAGATGCATTGACTCTGTGGTTTGAGTCAGTCGAGCACTTATAAGAGTTTACAAGCGAACGCAACTCAGAACAAATAAAACACGATTCTAACGCAAAGTTTGCTCGTCATTCGCCCTGGATTGCATGCTTTGTGACTACAGTGTGAGAAAATCACGGGTGTGTTTTAATGAACACTACTCAACTAGTTTCGTGATTTAATTTGTACTGTTTGTAGACCTTGCTGCTTTTAATGAATCTCAGTTTGTGATCAGAAGAAATCGCAGAGGAACGAATCAGTGAACAACTCTTATTGGTTCTTGAGGATAAAAGCCCAGTACTGTACAATACATTTACAGTGTGACGCATACAGTCCAGTTCCAGAACACACGACTCTTTAGAGCAGGGCTCGCCAAATCTGGACCGCGAGGTGCGGAGCGCCAAGGCCTTTGACATAATGACATAAATAAATGCCAAAGTAGAGCCAAATTTATGTCATGAGAGAAGAGAGTAGTGCACGGACAGATGAAAAGCAATGCATTCTCAAAAATGAGGAAAGTTCCTTGAATGGCACAAGAAGACCAAAACTTATTTATTTACGCGTATGCGCACAGTCGTATGCAAAGTATGCTTCATTTGACTCGTACGCGTACGCTTTGCACCAATACCTCTCCTAGCCTAGCGGGGGCCGTAGAGAGCAGTTATGAAGATTACAGCGTGACGAAGGACACGGAAGAAAACTCATGTGAAATACTAGTCCAATTACTTATAGGGTTACTGGAAAACAGGTTAGCTAGGGTTGCACTTAGCAGCAGCATGTATTATATAGCAATTAGCAGGTATTAATGTAGGCTGCAATAGAATAGGTGGTACCGGGAAAGATGCGCAAATCACCGCTTGGCAAGTTTCGGTAACGTTACTGTGTCTTGCTGCCAGTGGGGAGCTCACGAAACAATATAAATAAATATTGTTATATTTACTTAGTTGACATTATTTTTTTTTAGCTCTTCTACATTAAATTAGTTGAGTTAACATAATTAGTAGTCAACAAACAAGAACTAATAGTTAATACAATTTAAATTTAATTAAAAAGATTAAATGAAAATGATAATCATATATTTCTGCATGCAGGAGCATTACTTGAGTTCCTGTCACTCATTCCCCAGTCCCTTCTCCTGACAGTGAACATGATACGTTCAGTGTCAGATATAGTGTTACTTACTATATCAATAGATTTACTTGCTTTATCCAACTCTTCTATTAAATTAGTTAACGTAGCTAGTTGATAAACTAATAATAAATAATAAATTAAGATGCTAACCATATATTTCTACAGGAGTATTGCTTAAGTCCCTATCATCACTGCCTCAGACAGAAGATACCCAGTCCATATGAAGGTCTTTGAATATGGAGGACATAGTGCAGCATTTGCTGTAGCTAAGGCTCGTAAGCACCGTTTTTAAGGTGACAATCCGTTACTGTAAATATGAAGATTGTTCAGTATCTTCAAGATTGTATTGTACAGTATTGTATCTTCTGCCATGAAGATGATGCACTTTGTTTAAAAAATCAATTTATGTTATATTATGTGTTTTGACTACTTTTTGTATTTTGTATAAATATATATCTAGGTAACAAAGATATATAAACAAAATAATATTTTAGAAGGGCCTCATCTATAAATTTTGCCTGGGGCCCTCACTTCATCTTGGTTCGCCTCTGACCTTAAGCCAGAGAGCGTAAAGCTGTCGTCAGGTTGGAGCGACTGAAACACCTGGAAAAGAGCATCATATGAATCTAGTTCTGACATTATGAGCTGCTTCTCTAATAAATCATCAGCAGCCAGATTACTGTATGAAGGACTCTTATGAATGTGTTACTGTAATTATGGTCTGTGTTGACGAGAGTGATGTAGAAGCGTACACTGGTGATGAACCGGAGACTAAACTGATCTCACGTGTTGTTTGGTTGCACATCACAGTTATGTATGATATGAGAACAGTAGGGCCTGTAGATAGATATTAATACTAATATAATTATCATTTTTCTCAAACATAGTCTGTGGGGTAAAACACCTCCAGGGGGCAATTACTCTATTATTCTGCTCTGAATATCAAATCCTTAGTTTGTCCATTAAATTAATTCTAACTGGTTGGTAATTCTAACCATGAGTTTTTATTTAAAATGTTTACCCCACCCATGGGGGCGTTTTGCATACTTGGCATACTTCATACTTGGTTTATAATATATGTCAGTGTCACTAAAACTATGATAACTTTTCTGAACACATTTAACTTTAGTTCCACTGAAAAAAAAGACACAATCCCCCACTCTACTCTATAGCCTATATATACGGTGTATAGTATTATTAAACAATGTGTAGGCCTAGTTATGACCTGTGCTTGTGTTGTATTAAAGTGTGTGTTACATCGGTTCTGTTAAACCGGAAGCAGGAGCAACACTTGAGACTCGCAGCTGAATGAACGTGAAAGAGTTTAATCCGCTTCAGTGTTGAGCTCAGACTCTGTTTAAGATGCTGCTGCTGCTGCTGCTGCTGCTGCTCGTCGCTCCTCTGCTTCTCACGCGCTTTCTCCCGTGTTTCTGGACGGATCTCGTCTATCACACACAGCTGCTGCGGATTCTGCTCAAGTTCGCTTCCCGCAGAAGAAGGCGCCCGCTGTTCCTGGCTCTGGACCGCTTTCTGGAGCAGGTGGAAACGCGGCCGAACAAGGCGTTCATCGTGTTCGAGAATGAACGCTATTCGTTCAGAGACGCAGACCGAGAGAGCAACCGGATAGCGAACGCGTTGCAGGGCGCGTCGGTTCTGAGTCCGGGAGACACGGCGCTTCTGTTCATGCACAACGAGCCCGCGTTCGTCTTCTGCTGGCTCGCGCTGGCCAAGCTCGGCTGCGCATGCGCACTCCTCAACAGCAGCATCCGCGCGCGGAGTCTGATCGCGAGCGTCCGCTGCTGCCGCGGCGCCGTGGTCCTGATCGCGTCCGAAGGTGAGAAACGACCAATAAAGAGCCTACATAGGAATGCTAGAAGAGAGTTTGGGGTTAGAGTAATCCGAATTAGTTTAACAAAGTAGTTCGGATTGTGCGAACAATTTTGGGGGAACTATTTTCTTAAAGGGGCCATGACATGATTTTTTTATTTTTATAATTATTATTATTTGAATATGTTCCTTGAGCTTTACTGATACTGTTAATAACTTTTTTTTTTTTTGAAAGTTTTTAGGGGCGTGTCCTTTAGGATTCTCAGGATCAGCCACTGTTGTGATTGGCTAACGTCACTGCGTAGTTATGACAACATAATCAAAAATAAGACAGTCTTTATGAAATCATGTACTTACGGTTTGTGACACAGCTGCAGTCAGATCTTGCTCCGCTTCATGTTTCATGTTTCTTTGTGACTCTTCGCGACGCTGCACCTCGATTACATAACAAAAGATGTGAACGAGCGGATTATACCAAACGCATCACAACCAACGTTCTGATGATAGACTCACGTCTGTTTACTGTATCCGGTGTAGACAACATAGCACACGTTATTGTGATTTATATTGGCTTGTGATGCGATGCCACACTTGCGTGCAGCGTAATCATTAGCGACTGAACGCCGGTGGGCGGGGCCTATGCTGAGAAGAAGACTATTTGTTGATGTCTGTGCCCATGTGATGTCATCTTGTGCCTCAGATCCAAACGATGTCATGGCCCCTTTAAGAGCAATTGTGTGTGTGATGGTGTGTGTGTGTGTGCGCGTGATGGTGTGTGTGCATGTGATGGTGTGTGTGATGGTGTGTGTGTGTGTGTGTGTGTGTGTGTGCGCGTGATGGTGTGTGTGTGTGATGGTGTGTGTGTGTGATGGTGTGTGTGCGCGTGATGGTGTGTGTGTGCGATGGTGTGTGTGTGATGGTGTGTGTGATTGGTGTGCTGTGTGTGTGTGTGATTGGTGTGCTGTGTGTGATTGGTGTGCTGTGTGTGTGTGTGATGGTGTGTGTGTGTGATGGTGTGTGTGTGTGATGGTGTGTGTGTGTGTGATGGTGTGTGTGTGTGATGTGTGTGTGATGGTGTGTGTGATGGTGTGTGTGATGGTGTGTGTGATTGGTGTGCTGTGCTCGTCTCAGAGCTGCAGGGAGCTGTTGAGGAGGTGTATGAAGATCTCCAGCAGGAGGGTTTGACGAGGATCTTCGTCACGGCTGAGGAGCTCCGATCATCACACATGAAGAGTCTGATCCGAGCGGCGCAGGAGTCCTCAGACGCTGATGTTCCTCAGACGCTCAGAGCGAACGTGTCCTTCACGTCTCCGGCCGTCTACATCTACACATCTGGAACCACAGGTGTACAAGACAATATTACAGCTTCAGTCATGCTCTCAATTAGATATCATTGTTGGACTTTCAGTTTTCATTTTAATGTTAATGTTAAATGAATGAAAATGAGAGATTTTTTTTGGCACCTAGCTGAAATAAATACGTTTTTTTGGGGGGGGGTTCAATTAACATTTTTCTCAAGTAACAAAAATGTTTCTTCATAGTTTTAGTTTACTATACTAACCCTGCTAGCCTTACTGTTGCTAAAATGATCTGTAATGTTGACGCTTCTCGCTTTGAAACACA
>CM049873.1:36268896-36291396 GCA_027474115.1 Schizopygopsis malacanthus | reverse complement strand
TATTTTGTGGCCGTTGAGGTTTCGTAGGTAAATATTCTTACTTTGGTCATTGAAACCGGATCCTGAAGAGCACATGAGCTCATGTGACGGAGCCCTCGGCCAATCAGAGCGTCTGTAAAGGGCGGGCTCTGATCTCGGAATAGCTGCTGGCCTTTACTTGAAATACCGCAGTGAAAGCAATCTGAATGCATCACGTCACGAGGAGATCACGTTTTATTCCTTTTGTGGTGCATTGAACTGGGAATTCCAGCACAAGTGCTTGAAGGGGTCATATGATGCGATTTCATGTTTTCCTTTGTCTTTGGAGTGTTTCACTGCACTTCGATTAATAGACTGCATTCTGTAGTGGGCATTTATGGATAAGCTCTGGATTGGTTATCCTCCTATCTTTCTATAGGAACAGATTATTTTCCTCTGTGCTGTGGTGTGCCACGAGGTTCTGTGCTTGGCCCTCTGCTGTTTAGTCTGTATATGCTTGCTCTTGGCAAGATTATTAGTAGTTTTAAAATATCTTTGTTATGCCAAAGACATCCAATTATATATTTTTTTCAGTCCTGTTTAGCATCATCATATAACCCCTTTAAACTGATCTGACCGTGTGCAGGAATCACATCATCTGTCATGACTCGGTGTGATTCTCAATAACACACAGACGTTCGTTCGCTGCAGTGTTGTTTGTGATTGTGTTTTAGAGAGCGAGCGATAAGCAGCATGCCGTGCGTTTGGCCGTTGGGAACGGACTCCGCTCAGACATCTGGAGGGAATTCCTCAAGCGCTTCGGTCACATTGAAATCAGAGAGTTTTACGCCTCCACGGAGGGAAACGTGGGATTCGTGAACTATGCTGGAAAGATCGGCGCTGTCGGACGGGTCAGCTTTCTGCACAAAGTAAGACGTATGACTGGAGTCACGTGACTAGCGCTGTGCTTCCGCCGAAAGCTCTGATCCTCAGTGTGTTTTTCTCTGGTCACACAGAAACTGTTCCCCTACGCCATCATTCAGTACGACACGGAGCGGGACGAGCCGCTTAGAGACTACAGAGGCCTGTGTGTCGAGGTGCCTAAAGGTCAGAGGTCACACACGTAAACACGCTCCTCTAGAGTCCCATATAACGAACAGCGCTTCATGTTACAAATAAAGACTGGCTTGAATCGTCCTGACAGACTGAGCTCATCAATCACTTCTGATGATCCAAACTACTGTGTTTCAACACCTTAAAGTCTGTCCGGCTGATCACCTGTGTGTGTGTGTGTTTGTGCATGTGTGTGTTTCCAGGGCAGACGGGACTACTGGTGTCCAAGATTACAGAAATCGCTCCTTTCGTTGGTTATGCACAAAACAAGCAGCAAACAGAAAAGAAGAGGCTGTGTGATGTTTTTAAGCGCGGCGATGTTTATTTCAACAGCGGTGATCTGCTGAAGATCGATCATGACAACTTCATCTACTTCCAGGATCGAGTGGGAGACACATTCAGGTATTTCCTTGACATCATACTGTCAGAGAATCAGCTGAGGCTGATGTGAATCTGCGAGGTGAGTGGTGGAGTCTGATGTGAATCTGCGAGGTGATTGGTGGAGTCTGATGTGAATCTGCGAGATGACTGGTGGAGTCTGATGTGAATCTGCGAGGTGAGTGGTGGAGTCTGATGTGATTGGTGGAGTCTGATGTGAATCTGCGAGGTGAGTGGTGGAGTCTGATGTGAATCTGCGAGATGACTGGTGGAGTCTGATGTGAATCTGTGAGGTGAGTGGTGGAGTCTGATGTGATTGGTGGAGTCTGATGTGAATCTGTGAAGTGATTGGTGGAGTCTGATGTGAATCTGCGAGGTGAGTGTTGGAGTCTGATGTGATTGGTGGAGTCTGATGTGAATCTGTGAGGTGAGTGGTGGAGTCTGATGTGATTGGTGGAGTCTGATGTGAATCTGTGAAGTGATTGGTGGAGTCTGATGTGATTGGTGGAGTCTGATGTGAATCTGTGAAGTGACTGGTGGAGTCTGATGTGATTGGTGGAGTCTGATGTGAATCTGTGAAGTGATTGGTGGTGGCTGATGTGAATCTGCGAGTTGATTGGTGGAGGCTGATGTGATTGGTGGAGTCTGATGTGATTGGTGGAGTCTGATGTGATTGGTGGTGGCTGATGTGAATCTGCGAGGTGATTGGTGGTGGCTGATGTGAATCTGCGAGGTGATTGGTGGAGTCTGATGTGAATCTGCGAGGTGATTGGTGGAGTCTGATGTGAATCTGCGAGGTGATTGGTGGTGGCTGATGTGAATCTGCGAGGTGATTGGTGGAGGCTGATGTTGATGTAAATCTGTGCAGGTGGAAAGGAGAGAATGTGGCCACCACTGAAGTCTCTGACATCATTAATATGCTTAACTTTGTCGAAGAAGCCAACGTTTACGGAGTTCGAGTTCCAGGTTTGCTGAATCTACTTTTGTTCTGAATGTTGTTTTTCACATGTGACATCACAGTTTACATCCCTCTAGCAGAATCTGCAAAATTTTAATTATTTTACCAAAATAAGAGAGCTCATACAAAATGCATGTTATTTTTTATGTAGTACTGACCTGAATAATATATCTCACATAAAAGACATTGACATAAAGTGCATAAAGGAAAATAATTTATAGAAGTTTACACCCCCTTGATTCTTAACACAGTGTTGTTACCTGAATGATCCCCAGTATTGTGTGTTTTTGTTTAGTGATAGTTGTTCATGAGTCCCTTGTTTGTCCTGAACAGTAAAATCCTTCAGCATTTGTGTGTATTTGAACCCTTTCCAACAATGACTGTGTGATTGTCTTCTAAAAGGCCGTACTAAATGAAAAAAAAAGTTATTTAGTCATGATAAGAAAAATATACACATCTTAATTATTTTCAAAAGTTTTCACGCCCTTGCTCTTAATGCATGGTTTTTCCTTCTGGAGCATCAGTGAGCGTTTTAATCTTATGTAATAGTTGTGAATGAGTCCCTCAGTGTGAAAAGATGGATCTCAAAACCATACTGTCATTGTATAACTTCAACTGTATGTTTGTGAAGGTCACGAGGGACGGATTGGAATGGCTGCTGTAAAACTGATGGATGGAACGGAGTTTGAGTGCAAGAAAACATTTGACCACGTCTACCGGTTCCTGCCTGTTTACGCTCGACCTCGTTTCATACGCATTCAGGTACAATTCAGATGATAAACCCGGTATTTAAAGGATCAGTCCTGCACATGTTATGTGATGTTTCTCTCCAGAGCTCAATGGACGTCACTGCCACCTTTAAACAGCTGAAGCTGAAGCTGGTGGAGGCCGGATTCGATCCCAGCATTACGTCTGATTCGCTGTACATTCTGTGTGAGCGAGAGCGGACCTACATCTCTCTGACTCCATCCGTGTACCAGCAGATCCAGTCTCACAGCATCAAACTCTGACTTCTCTCGTGTGATAGTACTGCTGCGGTTTAGCTGAACAATCTCAATACGATTTTACTGATACAGCAAATGTGGAAACTCTATTACAAACCTGATCAGATGAGCGGTTACATTTGTTTCTTTTTATAAAGCATGTCTAGAATCTATGACTTGTATAATGTTTGTTTGTAACTATTTTATATTTGAATCTCGCCCAGTGAAGATAACAGTGTGGCGAACTGGTAAAAATTGATATTGCATTAAAGTTCTTTTTAATGAATTAATGTTTCATTTTTGTTTCTTTAAGTGCTAATTGATTTAATCACTTTGAGTTCTGTCTATGTAAATAAATAAGTGTCAAGTTGCTGCTGAATAAATCAATAGAAGAAAAGAAAATGTAATGGATTTAATGGGAATTGCATTGGTTTTAATGGAAACTATGACCTTGTGACTCTAAATATGACAAGCGCTGGGAAAATAAAAGCAATAGATGATGTTCAGTACTGTGAGGGTTCTAGTACCCCCCCCCCCCCCCCCCCCACATCATTCTGAAGACATCCATTTATCAAAAGAAAGGAACAAGAAGACTAAAAAATAGGACATCTGGCTTGGTTTCGGCTCAAATTGCATTGTTGTATTATTATTAAATTTCATAATAAATATTCTGCTAATATTTTATATTTTTTTATATTTGGACAGTTTGCCATCGTTCTGAAATGAATGCACTTTTATCCGTTTTGAAAGCATCTGAAAAGTGTGCTGAAGATACAGTGTTCAGCAGGTTGTGGATTATGAATGACAAAAGTGTGGATTATGAATGTTTTTTTTGAATGTCTGAAAACAATGAAATATGATTGACAGTCCGGTCCACATAGATCTGTATCGCTGAACAGTTTTGAAAATGTGGCTTTAGTGTTAGAAACTGAATTATGACTCATTAAGTGTGCGTCACTGATTTTGTTATGTGAGGTTGATTTGAAATACATAATAGCACATTGAGTATTATTACTCATTACAGTTCATATTTAATGTATCAATCACGAATGTATTTATGAAACCAGAATGATATACTCTGGTCTTTATAATTCACTGCATCATGCTCCATGTTTATATTACAGTACAGAATTACTCACGTTTGCAAAGATGGGAATGAATTATGTTTATAGTATTTGATTTTTTGCATTCGGGATATTTTTCTATATGATATTACTGTTGTAAATTTTTGAAAACAGTATGTAATTAGCTTGTATAATGCATTAAGTTTTGTTGGTGTTTGTGTCGAAGCGAGAACAGTAATGATGTAATTTGACAGATGTGATTAATGAATGCACCAAAGCTACCATAAATGATGCTGTGTGAAGAGTGACCCAATTACTGAGATGTGAAGAAACACCTGTGAATCCTCTCGTTTAGCTCCTCTCTCCTCACCTGCTCAGGTAGAGCTCTCGGGTCACAGGGGGAGGAGCCATTGGCTGCGGTCAGTCACCGCCTCCCGCGCTGATTGGTCTCTCGTGTAGTATCAGGTTAACTATAGGTAGGAGCCTTGTGCTGGTGTTTGTGTGAGGGGGGGATCATAAAGCGGTGGGTTCAATGGACTTACTGTTGTGATCATTGTGTTGAACCTCCTATAGAGGTTATTGTGTACCTATAAACTACATAACATGGTGTCAGAAGTAAAAAACTTTATCTGAACGGACGTCTACAAATAACACAGGACGCCGTCAAGTTTTTTTTTCTTTCTCTCTCTTCGCCGATTACCGAAAGTTTGGGGCTAACGCTAAAGCTAGCGAGCTCACTGACGGCGACATGAATCAGTTTCAAGTTTCTCCACCAGACAAGTTCACATTCAGAGCCGAAGACTGGACTAAGTGGATTAAACGCTTCGACAGATTCCGCATCGCATCTGGATTGGAGACGCAAGCGGATGAAAATCAAGTGAATGCACTGATTTACACAATGGGGGAGGAGGCGGAGGATATACTGGTTTCCCTGCACCTCAGCCCAGAAGAAGCGAGTGAGTACGACACAGTTAAGATGAAGTTGGATGCTCACTTTGTAACACGCAGAAATGTGATCTTCGAGAGGGCAAAGTTTAACCAGAGGCAGCAAGAGATGGGTGAGTCGGCTGACAGCTTTCACACAGCACTGCACTGCCTAGCGGAGCACTGCGGATACGGGGCTCTGCATGACGAAATGGTGAGAGATAGACTTGTTGTGGGTCTGAGAGATAAACGCTTGTCAGAACAGCTACAACTCGATCCTGAACTGATTCTAGAGAAAGCAATTAACAGAGCTCGACAAAGCGAGCAGGTTAAGAAGCAACAAGAAATGTTAAAAATGAACTTTAAAGCAGATATCTCTAACGCTCTGCTTGACAGCATGCACGCGCGGCAGCGCGATAGCGCACGTTCAAAGCAACCCAAGCCGCAATACAAGCAAATAGATAAAACAAAGAAGGAAAGACAGGCTCAATGTGGAAGATGTGGTGATTTAAGATGGAATAGCCTACAACAATGTCCAGCTAGGGAGGTAATATGCAATAACTGCAGAAAAAAGGGACATTACGCCAGAGTGTGCAAAACCAAAAGAATGTGTGAAATGCATGTAGCTACAGTGGTTGAGGACACTGGTGAGGAAGTTGCATTTCTGGGTTCACTGTCAGTGGACGCAAATGGCAGCCCATGGATGACAGACATACATGTGGAGAATCTTAATGCACGTTTTAAAATTGACACTGGCGCAGATGTCACCGCTATACCTGAAATGCTGTATAATCAGGGCCAGTTCAGCAGGCTGGAGAGACCAACGAGGGTTCTGCTGGGGCCAGGAGGGACTCGTCTGGATGTGAAGGGCAAGTTCACAGCCACTCTCAGTAAGAACAGTAAAAGTACTAAAGAGGAAATTTACGTTGTGGAGGGGCTGTGCACACCACTGCTAGGCGGGCTTGCTGCAGTGGCACTGCAGTTGGTCGCCAGAATAAATAACATTAGCCTGGACTCCAAAGAGACAGTGAAAAGGGAGTTCCCAAAGCTTTTCTGTGGATTAGGAAAAATGGAGGGCGAGTACAACATAGCACTGAAACCAGGTGCTCAGCCTTTCTCCCTCTCAACTCCCAGACGCATCTCCCTCCCACTCCTGCCAAAGGTTAGAGAGGAGCTGGACCGTATGGAGCAGCAGGGAGTTATTTCAAAGGTGGAGGGGCCGACTGAATGGTGTGCGCCTATGGTGGTGGTGCCGAAACGCACTGGCAAGGTGAGAATATGCACCGATCTCACAGAGCTGAACAAATCAGTTATGAGAGAGAAGCACCCCCCCCCCCTCAGTTGAACACACTTTAGGACAGCTTGCTGGGGCCAAAGTGTTTTCAAAGCTAGACGCCAACGCAGGCTTTTGGCAGATTCCACTGTCCAAGGAGTCATCTCTGCTAACCACTTTCATAACTCCGTTCGGGCGGTATTGTTACAATCGCCTGTGCTTTGGGATCTCGTCAGCACCAGAACACTTCCAGAAGCGCATGTCATGCATCCTGGAGGGCCTGGTCGGTGTTCTGTGTCAGATGGATGATGTGCTCATTTGGGGAGCCACACAGACGGAGCATGATGAGAGACTGTGGAGAGTACTGTCACGACTGCAGGAGGCGGGAGTGATGCTCAATGACAAGTGTGAGTTTTCTAAGAACAGGATAAAGTTCCTGGGGCAGGTCATTGAGGCATCAGGCGTCAGCGCTGATCCTGATAAAGTGAGCGCTGTAAAAGCCATGCCAGCACCCAGTAACGTCAGCGAGGTGAGACGCTTCCTGGGGATGACAAACCACCTGGGGAAGTTCCTGCCTCACTTGGCTGAAAGAACACGACCACTCAGAGACCTGCTGAGAAAGTCCAGTATGTGGGCTTGGGGGCCGCAACAACAGCAGGCCTTCGATAACATCAAAGCAGAACTGACGACACCCCCAGGGCTTGCATTGTATGACCCTAACGCTGAAACGCTTGTCTCCGCTGACTCTTCCTCATATGGGATGGGCGCCGTTCTTCTCCAGCGGCAAACAGATACAGAGTGGAAACCTGTGGCGTATGCCTCGAGAGCCCTCAGCGACACTGAGCAGCGATACGCCCAGATCGAGAAAGAGGCGCTAGCATCAACATGGGCCTGCGAGAGGTTCGCAGAGTTCCTCATTGGGAAGAGTTTTCACATTGAAACTGACCACAAGCCCCTAATTCCTCTATTAGGCTCAAAGAGCTTAGATGAACTTCCTCCACGCATACAGCGTCTGCGCATGCGATTAATGCGGTTTGTCTACACCATATCACATGTGGCTGGCAAAGACATTGCAACTGCGGATGTGCTGTCCCGAGCTCCTGTCAGTCACACTGCAGAAGGATTGCAGGAGGAGGAAATCAACCTCTATGTTGACTCCGTCGTGGCGAATCTCCCAGCTACAGAAAAGCGGTTAAGGGAAATTCAGAGACACCAGGACGACGACCCCACACTACAGCACTTAAAGAAATTCTGTGTCGAAGGATGGCCAGATAAATTTTCCATTAACAAAGTGTTCCAGCCATATCTGCCATTTTCAGGTGTGCTCACAATTCAAGATGGTCTACTATTGTATGGCAGCAGGATAGTCATCCCAGCATCACTCAGGGCAGACATCCTGTCCAAGCTGCATGAGGGCCATCTGGGAATAACAAAATGCAGAGAGCGAGCTAAGCATTCAGTGTGGTGGCCAGGGCTCAGCAGAGAGCTGACAAACATGATAGAGAAATGTGATGTGTGTAGCCGAGAGAGAGTAAATTTCAAAGAAACTATGATGCCTACTGAGTTCCCGCCAAGACCATGGTCCACTGTAGGAGCAGATTTGTTCCACATAGACAACAAACAATACCTGGTCATTGTGGACTATTACTCCAGATATTTGGAAGTAGCCAAACTGACATCCACAACATCTGGAGCTGTAATTGATCACTTCAAGTCTATTTTTGCACGTCATGGTATACCTGAAGTGGTCCGTTCAGACAACGGCCCACAGTTTGCATCCGAGATCTTCAGACAGTTTGCACAGGATTGGGGCTTTAGTCATGTGACATCCAGTCCCCATTTCCCACAGAGCAACGGGGAGGCGGAGCGTGCTGTGAGGACAGTCAAAAGTCTCCTAAAAAAATCCAGCGACCCTTATCTCGCCCTGATGGCTTATCGAGCTGCTCCCCTGGCAAATGGATACAGTCCCACTGAGCTTCTAATGGGAAGGAAAATAAGAACGCCAGTTCCTGTCATTCCATCCAGGCTCAACCCAGGGTGCGCAGACATGGACAACCTGAAAAGGACAGAACTAAGGTACAGACAAAAACTGCGACAGAATTATGACCGAAGACACAGAGCACGCGACTTGCCATACCTTCGCCCCGGTGATCATGTGTGGGTCAAAGATACAGTGGACAGAGGCACTGTGGTGTCTACTGCCGGCACGCCAAGGTCATACATCATTGAGACGCCCGGGGGCACTCTGCGAAGAAACAGATACCATCTTTCGCCAACCCCTGTGGCTCCTGGAGAACCTGCCAACTCAACTGAGCCAGCACCAGAGAGCACGGTTCCTGACGACACACACACTCCTGCCACACCAGGAGCACAGAGTGTAGCCAGTCGGCAGACTCCAGCGTGTGAGAGACGTTTCCCAGCCCGAATAAGGAATCCTCCATCTTACTTGAAAGACTTTGTTTGTTCTTAGGAATGTCACCTGAGTTATGGGGGAGGGCAAGGAGTAGTTGATTGTCGCCAATTTATGTGTTGATTAAGTGTTTACAGAAGCACATGTTCAAAGTGCATCATAGCTGAACAGTATGGTAAAAGTTGAGAATCATAATTGTGTGTTATTACGGTTACTGATCTTGATCACATTTTAATGATTATATTTAATCATTGGTTATATTTTGCAGTATAAGAAGTAATCGAATGAGCCTTCTGTTACAGTTTAGAAATGCTCTTAATGTTGTTCTTTCATCTGCTCAAGATTATCCTTTGTTTAGAAAGGGGGATGTTATGGCAAGCCGTTTTAGCCTAAAATATACTAAGTGTTACTCGTCGTAATTGCATTTTTACTAGTAACAATTAAATTAGGCAAGGCAAGGCAAGGCAAGAGAGCTCTACAATTCAAAGTGCTTTTAAAAGAAATTACTAGTAACAAGAAGTTAAAAATAATACAAGGAGTTTTAAAATGATATAGAAATTGATTTAAAATGAGATTTAAAAATTAGAAAAGATTATACATAAAATACAAGAGCTCTAGCACAGCGCTTTCAACAAATCTAAATAGATGAGTTTTGAATATTTACTAATGTTTTAGTTACAATTACAATTAGACAGCTCTACAATTCAATTCTTACTAGTAACAATGCCAATTCGAGAGCTCTCTAATCATATTCTTACTAGTAACAATTATAATTAGAGAGCTCTACAATTCAATTCTTACTAGTAACAATGCCAATTAGAGAGCTCTCTAATTCAATTCTTACTAGTAACAATTAATTAGAGAGCTCTACAATTCAATTCTTACTAGTAACAATTACAATTAGAGAGCTCTTAATTCAATTCTTACTAGTAACAATTCCAATTAGAGAGCTCTTCAATACATAGTAACAATGTAGCTATTAGAGAGCTCTTTAATGCAAACTCTTTCAATGCCAATTAGAGGCGCTCTAGCGTAAAAACTGACACTAGAGGCTGTATTTTTACTTGTTAGAGCTCTAATTTTAGTTGTAAGTATGTAGAGCATTTGTACTTGTAATAAATAAATAAGAGAGCTCTCTAATTCGGAATTGTTACTAGTAAACAATCCCTGAATTAGAGAGCTCTTTAATTAGAATACATTTTTACTAGTAAAATGTATTCTAATTAGAGAGCTCTCTAATTGGGATTGTTACTAGTAAAACTGAATTAGAGAGCTCTTCTAATTAGAATACTTAAAGTAAAAATGTTACTAGTACAAATTCATTTGTAGAGCTCTCTAACTGGAATTGTTACTAGTAAGAATTTAACTGTAGAGCTCTCTAATTTAATTGTAACTAGTAAATATTGAATTAGAGAGCTCTCTAATTATAATTGTAACTAGTAAATATATGATTAGAGAGCTCTCGAATTGGCATTGTTACTAGTAAGAATTGAATTGTAGAGCTCTCTAATTGTAATTGTAACTAGTAAATATTGAATTAGAGAGCTCTCTAATTGTAATTGTTACTAGTAATAATTGAATTGTAGAGCTCTCTAATTTAATTGTTACTAGTAAAAATGCAATTACGACGAGTAACACTTAGTATATTTTAGGCTAAAACGGCTTGCCATAGGGATGTATTATCAGGTTAACTATAGGTAGGAGCATTGTGCTGGTGTTTGTGTGAGGGGGGGGATCATAAAGCGGTGGGTTGAACCTCCTATAAAGGTTATTGTGTACATTAACAACTCGAACCTTTAAACTTTAGCCCCGTAACCAATTTCTCCATCAACATGATCTATTCGGTTCTCCTCGGGTTGGCCATTGCTTGCTTACTTTATCTGTACGTTCGTTTCCCGTACTTTACTCGGGATTTTATTTTCGCACTCAGAACGGTTAACGTCGGGAGGCTGGTGGCTCGGTTCGGCCGCGGAACGCCCTGCTACACGGTTCTGGACCGGTTCGCGGACGCCGTGCGGAGTCACCCGCAGAAGCGCTTCATCGTGTTCGAGCGCGAGGTTTTCTCTTACCGCGATGCCGACCGGATCAGTAACAGAGTCGCGAACGCGCTGCGGGAACGCGTACACGCGGGTCAGGTCGTGGCGCTCTTTCACGGGAACGCGCCCCAGTACGTGTGGACATGGCTCGCGCTCGCCAAACTGGGCTGCACGGTCGCGCTCCTGAACACGAACCTCAGGAGTCGATCTCTGCTGCACTGTTGCGACTGCTGCTGCGCTACGGCCCTCATCACTGATGCAGGTGAACACAAGCTGACCATCGATCGATCAATCTATCAATCAATCAATCAATCAATCAGATCTGATCTATCTATCTGATGAATTAGTTTAACATCAGAATTGAATAGGCATTAAAGAAATGTTACTTCATGACAAAATGCATCTTGCAAACGTGTGAGGCTTCTGATTGTAAATCTGGATGGCGAATAATTTCCTCCAGTTAAATAATGAAAAAACTGAGGTGATTATTTTTGGTCCCTCTAAAATCAGAAATTCTATAGTTAGTAACTTAGACAGTCTCACTCCATATGTTACGTCACATGCAAGAAATGTAGGTGTTATTTTTTACTCTGAGCTTTGCCTCGAAAAGCAAATTAGCTCAGTTGTTAAAAACAGCTACTGTCAATTGAGAATCATTTCTAGACTTAAATCAACACTTTCCTTTCAAGACTTGGAAAAAGTAATTCATGGATTTATTACATCACGATTGGACTACTGTAATGCCTTATACCTAGGTCTTCCCAAATCTTTACTGGCTCGTTTGCAGATGGTCCAGAATGCAGCAGCCAGATTGTTAACTGGTGCAAAAAAACATGATCACATCACTCCAATTTTAGCGTCGCTCCACTGGCTTCCTGACTCCTTTAGAATTCAATTCAACATTTTGTTGATTGTTTTTAAGGCACTTAATGGACAAGCCCCATCTTACATTTCGGATCTTATCTCGTTTAAATCTACTTCTAAGCCCCTCAGATCTGCTAATAAAGCTCTTTTATATGTCCCACGGTCACGACTTAAGTTTAAAGGTGACAGTGCTCCGTCTATTTCTGTTTTTAAGTCTAGACTTAAAACGCATCTTTATTCTATGGCCTTTCCTGAATTTTAATTTGTGGATTAGCATTGTTATCTTGGATTTTAACTTGTATTTTATTTTATACTTTACTGTATTTTATCATTGTTTTGTACAGCACTTTGGTCAGTGTAAGCTGAATTTAAATGTACTCTATAAATACAATTTACTTACTTACTTACTAAATGTTTGTATAAATGCATGTGTGCATCAGAATGGGATGAATTTTTAATTAAAAAAATACTAAAAATAATTAACATATTGTATGAATAAGAAGAAATAATAAAAATAAAATTGTATTAATTAAACTAAATTTGAAAGCAACACTATTGTAAATCAACTTGAATATTTAAGTAGGTTTCATGAATGTTGACCATGTCGACTAAATATCAACATGATCTTACTGTAGTTCTAGACTAAATATCAACATGATCTTACTGTAGTTCTAGACTAAATATCAACATGATCTTACTGTAGTTCTAGACTAAATATCAACAATCTTACTGTATCTAGACATGATCTTACTGTAGTTCTAGACTAAATATCAACATGATCTTACTGTAGTTCTAGACTAAATATCAACATGATCTTACTGTAGTTCTAGACTATATAAACATGATCATACTGTAGTTCTAGACTAAATATCGACATGATCTTACTGTAGTTCTAGACTATATAAACATGATCATACTGTAGTTCTAGACTAAATATCGACATGATCTTACTGTAGTTCTAGACTAAATATCAACACGATCTTACTGTAGTTCTAGACTAAATATCAACATGATCTTACTGTAGTTCTAGACTAAATATCAACATGATCTTACTGTAGTTCTAGACTAAATATCAACACGATCTTACTGTAGCTCTAGACTAAATATCGACATGATCTTACTGTAGTTCTAGACTAAATATCGACATGATCTTACTGATCTTACTGTGGTTCTAGACTATATATAAACATGATCATACTGTAGCTCTAGACTAAATATCACCATGATCTTACTGTAGTTCTAGACTATATATAAACATGATCATACTGTAGTTCTAGACTAAATATCATGATCTTACATGACTATATATCTTACTGTAGTTCTAGATCTTACTGTATATAAATATCACATGATCATACTGTAGTTCTAGACTAAATATCAACACGATCTTACTGAGTTCTAGACTACTCAACACGTAGTTCTAGACTAAATATCAACATGATCTACTAGTTCTAGACTAAATATCAACACGATCTTACTGTAGTTCTAGACTAAATATCAACACGATCTTACTGTAGCTCTAGACTAAATATCAACACGATCTTACTGTAGTTCTAGACTATATATAAACATGATCATACTGTAGTTCTAGACTAAATATCAACACAATCTTACTGTAGTTCTAGACTAAACATCAACACGATCTTCTTAGTTCTGACTAAATATCAAGTGATCTACTGAGCTCTAACTAAATATCAACATGTATTTACTCATCTCACCTGCACAAAAACACATTCAGTATTCCTCAAAGTGAGTAAAAACAGTCAAATGCAAATTCAAAATATGAATCAAACCTGCAATAATTAAACGTTAATTAACATAAATATCCTTAATGTATTTAATCCCATTTTATTAACCAATTTCTTTGCTGCTGACCTTCAATTATCCAATTCAACCATACTAGTAAGCAAAAATTACTTTGGATAAACATCAAATCAAGTCAAGTCACCTTTATTTATATAGCGCTTTTAACAATACAAATTGTAACAACTCACTGCACAATATAAAAATAGGAAAATTGTGTCAATAATGTAAAATGACAGGATTTAACACTCAATTTTCAGCTGAATGCATTTCATTATTGAATTTAGTAATGGCATTGTCCAGCTCAGTTCAGTTTAAATAATATCTGTGCAATCAAGTCGATGATTGTGCTGGAAATGAAGTGTCCCCAACTAAGCATGCCAGAGGAACCCAAACTCCATCGGTGACAGAATGGAGGAAAAACCTTGGGAGAAACCAGGCTCAGTCGGGGGGCCAGTTCCCATAATCATATAATCTTTCTTTATTGCTGAAGAATGTTGAACTCTGCTGTACTTTAACATTTGCCAGAAATATAAATGTGTATTATTAAGAACAAAAAAGCAAGCCCAGCCCAGATGAGAAAAAGTAACGTAAAATAACGTAGCCTAACGCATTACTTTCTCAAAAAAAGTAACTATTAATGCAATTAGTTACTTTTTCAGGGGGTAACTAAAGTACCCCTATAGTATCATGCTGTGTGTTTGTGCAGATCTGGCTCCAGCGGTGGCCGAGGTTCTGCCGTCTCTGCGCAGGTGCGGCGTGTCTGCGCTCCTGCTGTTCGGTGGCTGCGAGATGGACGGCATCGTCAATCTGTCGGCTGCGGTGCGTGCCGCATCAGAAGAGGCTCCGCCCCTCAGCCTGAGGCGTGACATCAGCATCCGGAGCCCCGCCCTCTACATTTATACCTCCGGCACCACAGGTGAGTTTTCGCACTCTCTCAGGTTTGTCAGGGAGGTGGCGACTCTTGCTCAGGTGTATCTGTGTGTTGCAGGTCTTCCTAAAGCGGCAGTGATCAACCACCACAGACTCTGGCTGATGTCGTTCCTGCAGCGCATGACAGGTGTAAGCTCTAGAGACGTCCTCTACATCTGCCTGCCCTTGTACCACAGCGCAGGCTTCCTTGCTGGCCTCACCGGAGCCATAGAGCGGGGTACGGCATCACACACCCCAAAATATACTCGAGAATACACCCCAAAAAACACTCAGGAGCTCACCCCAATGCACACTCGGGAACTCACCCCAATACACACTCGGGAACACACCCCAATGCACACTCGGGAACGCACCATAATGCACACTTGGGAACGCACCCCAATGCACACTCGGGAACACACCCCAATGCACACTCAGGAACACACCCCAATGCACACTCAGGAACACACCCCAATGCACACTCGGGAACACACCCCAATGCACACTCAGGAACACACCCCAATGCACACTCAGGAACACACCCCAATGCACACTCGGGGACACACCCCAATGCACACTCGGGGACACACCCCAATGCACACTCGGGGACACACCCCAATGCACACTCGGGGACACACCCCAATGCACATTAGGGAACGCACCCCAATGCACACTCGGGGACGCACCCCAATGCACACTCGGGAACGCACCCCAATGCACACTTGGGATCACACCCCAAAACACACCCCAATGCACACTCGGGAACACACCCCAATGCACACTTGGGAACACACCTCACACTCGGGAACACACCCCAATGCACACTCGGGAACACACCCCAATGCATGCACACTCGGGAACACACCCCAATGCACACTCGAGAACACACCCCAATGCACACTCGAGAACACACCCCAAAACATACTTGGGAACTCACCCCAATGCACACTCAGGAACACACCCCAATGCACACTCGAGAACACACCCCAATGCACACTCGAGAACACACCCCAAAACATACTTGGGAACTCACCCCAATGCACACTCAGGAACACACCCCAATGCACACTCGGGAGCGTCTGCTGGACCGCAGGTCTCTGGTTCTGCTGCATGTTCAGATCCTGCTGTCCTTTCATCCTTCTGCAGGTCAAATGAAGGGGAAACCTGTTTGCATCAGCCACAGTCATTAGTGAAAGTCATGATTCAGCTGAGAGCAATCAATCAATTTAGGACACATTTACAAAAAAAAAGCTAATAGAAAATATGACAACAGAATCACCCATTTTTCATTTTATGACTTTTGCAATGAAGTAATGCATAGATTTTTTTGAATAGAGAATACTATTTATTGTTCATAAGAAATTGATAATGTAGGAAACAGCAGATAATTGTACATATTAAATGCATGAATGCACCAATGCATTGGCAGTTTGACTGGATGTTTTGTGAATTTCAGCTGTGATCTGAGATCTGTGCCAAAGACCTATGTTCACGTTTTTGTTAAACATCAGCACTGAATCTGAGCTGCAGGTCTCTAGATTCAGATTTAAGATCAGACTGAGAGGTTAAAGTGGTTTATTCTTCCGTGTCTGTGGTTTCAGGGATCACAGTGGTGCTGAAGAGGAAGTTTTCTTCGTCTCGGTTTTGGGACGACTGTCGGGAGCACGAGGTGACGGTCATCCAGTACATCGGAGAGGTCATGCGTTACCTGTGCAACACGCCCAAGGTACACACCTCTGCTCTGTGTGTGTGTGTGTGTGTGTGTGTGTGTGTGTGTGTGTGTGTGGGCATGTTTATGTGGTTTATGTGGACACAAATTTGTATAATGACATGGGTATGACATAGGTATTACAAGGAGAAGGTGATTTATGAGGACATTTTCAGTGTCCCCATAATTTAAAACGCTTATAAATCATACAGAGTGAGTTGTTTTGAGGGAAAGTATAAATGCACCGTCTCCTGTGAGGGCTAAGTTTAGGTGTAGGGTAGGTGTAGGGCAATAGCACATACAGCTTGTACAGTATAAAAACCATTACGCCTATGGAGAGTCCCCGTAAACCATAAAAACCAACATGTGTGTGTGTGTGTGTGTGTGTGTGTGTGTGTGTGTGTGTGTGTGTGTGAGAAAGAGTGAGTGAGTGAGTGAGTGTGTGTGTGTGTGTGTGTGTGTGAGAAAGAGTGAGTGAGTGAGTGAGTGTGTGTGTGTGTGTGTGTGTGTGTGTGTGAGAGAAAGAGTGAGTGTGTGCATGTGTATGTGTGTGTGTGTGTGTGTGTGTGTGTCATCCCTAACACTGGAATACACGACATGACTTCAGATATCTGAAGAGGTTTTGGAACACTAAGCATCATACACGTTCAATGAATTTGTAAATGGTTACAGAGTAAAACTGGACATGATGCACTAAACGGATCACACACTAAAGTCTGAATACAAACTAATGCAGAAACTGCTCTGACTGGATGAAAAATCACAGTCTGTGTCCATCATACTATGGAAGCCCTTTTCCACCACTGAATAAAAAACAAAAAGTAGTTTTTCTCAGAATTCAGACTGTTTTTCTCAGAGCAACTGCGTGATAGAAACTTGCAAATTCTGATAAATAAAGTCAGAATTGTAAGAAAATTGTCAGTCTTTATAACTCACAATTGCAAGTTCTCACAGTTACGATGTGTTACACAATCCCCCACATAGAAACTACAATCCAAATTACTACGAGAGACCCCCTATAAATACTAAAACACATCACCCTTTAAAAAATATAAAATCGGTCAACTCAAACCTGCAGATTGACGTTCAGCACTGACTCCAGACTATGAATCTGAGCAGAAGTCATCCATGTATTCCAGCCTTGAAAACAACTTCAAGGAACTTCATTCCTGTATGTCACATCTACAGTCAATACTGGAAACACACAGAACCGAAGGATGGCCTTTGATTCTTGAGACAGTTTAAACCGTGTGTGTGTGTGTGTGTAGAGCGAGCGTGACCGTGATCACCGTGTGCGTCTGGCTCTGGGGAACGGCATAAGCGCGGAGACGTGGGAGGAATTCCTGCGGCGCTTCGGGAATGTGCGCATCTGTGAATGCTACGGAGCCACCGAGGGAAACATCGGATTCGTCAACTACACCGGGAAAATCGGCTCCATTGGGAGAGTGACTGCCATACACAAGGTCCACAATGCACTCAAGACTATCTATGATTATTAACATGGTTCTGCTCATGTGGATGTTGATGAATGTGTGTGTGTGTGTGTGTGTGTGTGGGTGTGGGTGCTTGTGTTTGTGTGTGTGTGTGCAGATGCTCATTCCTTTCGCCTTCATTAAGTTTGATCCGGAGACGGAGGAGCCGGTGCGAGACTCCGCCGGGCTGTGTATGGAGGTTGCTCCAGGTAAAACCATCATGAAGGCGTTCAATCAGAAGTGATGCAGTGATGCCAGAGGAAGCCCAGAACATCTGGAAACAAAATGCATGATAATTAACTGCATTAAAGTGAATTCTGTTTGTGCAGCTGATGTGTGTCTGTTCAGGTGAAACCGGGCTGCTGGTGGCAAAGATCAATAAAATTGCTCCGTTCAGCGGCTACGCTAAAAACCCTGCACAAACAGAGAAGAAGAAGCTGAGGAACGTCTTTAAGAAAGGAGATTTGTACTTCAACACTGGAGATCTCATATTAGCCGACCGCGACGGCTTCCTTTACTTCCAGGACCGCATTGGAGACACGTTCCGGTGAGATTCAGTGAATGAAGAACACGGGTTAAACAAACTCAGCATTAGTAGACAGTCAGTTTAGGGTTAGTAGAGTAAGTACACATGCACTTAAGTTATTTCTAGTCAGTCGAATGTATGTTGAAGACCATCAAAATAAAGTGTGAGCAGATATTAAGCAGGCAGTCCATGAATACAACCCAAATTCTGGAAATGTTTTTTTTAATTTGAATAAAATTAAAACTAAAAGACTTTCAAATCACACGAGCCAACATTTTATTCACAATAGAACATAGATAACATATGTTTAAACTGAGAAATTTGACACTTTTATCCACTAAATGAGCTCATTTCAAATGTGATGCCTGCTGCAGGTCTCAAAATAGTTGGGACGGGGGCAACAAAGGACTGAAAAAGCAAGACATTTTGAAAAGATTCAGCTGGGAGAACATCTAGCAGCTAATTAAGTTAATTGGCATCATGTCTGTAACATGATAGTAAAGATAGGCAGAGGCTCTCCAATCTGTGAAAGAGTGGGTAAAAAGATTGTGGAATACTTTAAAAACAACGTTCCTCAATGTCAAATTGCAAAGGCTTTGGCAATATCATCATCTACAGAGCATAACATCATCAAAAGATTCAGAGAAACTGGAGAAGTCTCTGTGCGTAAGCGACAAGGCCGAAGACCTTTGTTGGATGCCCGTGGTCTTCGGGCCCTCAGACGACACTGCATCACTCTTCGGCATGATTCTGTCATTGACATTACTAAATGGGCCCAGGAATACTTCCAGAAACCACTGTCAGTAAACACAGTCCGCCGTGCCATCTGCAGATGCCAACTAAAGCTCTATCATGCAGAAAGAAAGCCATATATGAACATGGTCCAGAAGCGCCGTCGTGTCCTGTGGGCCAAGGCTCATTTAAAATGGACTGTTTCAAAGTGGAAAAGTGTTCTATGGTCAGACGAGTCCAAATGTGACATTCTGGTTGGAAATCACGGACGCCGTGTCCTCCGGGCTAAAGAGGAGGGAGATCTTCCAGCGTGTCAACAGAGTTTAGTTCAAAAGCCAGAATCTCTGATGGTATGGGGGTGCATAAGTGTATACGGTACGGGCAGCTTGCATGTTTTGGAAGGCACTACGAATGCTGAAAGTTATATAAAGGTTTTAGAGCAACATATGCTCCCCTCCAGAGGACGTGTATTTCAGCAGGACAATGCAAAACCACACACTGCAGCTATTACAACAGCATGGCTTCATAGTAGAAGAGTGCCTGCAGTCCAGATCTTTCACCTATAGAGAACATTTGGCCCATCATTAAACTAAAAATACGTCAAAGACAAGAACGAACTCTTCAGCAGCTGGAAAGAATGGGACCAAATTCAAACACTCCAGAAGCTCATAACCTCTAGTGTACATGGAGTTGTAACCAGTGTTAGGGAGCAACTAGTTACATGCAACAAAGTTACGTTATTTAATTACAAAATAAATGTAAGTGTAATCAGTTACAGTTACTGAGAAATAATGTGTAGTTAAATTACAGTTATGAACATTTTAACGATTACAAAGGAGGTTACATCTGAATCAAGGGCAGACTTATCATTAGGCAAAGGTCGGGCCTTGGGCTACCAAAAGCCAGGGGCCCCTAAAATGCTTTTCATAAACCAGATGCACATTAAGTGCGGACACGTGAACAGTTGCTGTTTAAGGTCTTTATCACCACAACAACTGCATTGTGTCTGCGTTGAACGTGCTTATTGTGTATTCTGCTTGTAACTAATGAAAATATCATGCATCTGAATCTGTAGCCTAATTAAATATTGAGCAACAGTGCGTATTATGTTTATTGTTTTAAATGCTGCTTACTTATTTATAAGAACGACCCAAGTAGACATATACGCAGTTACTTTTGGCTGATATATTCCTTAAGTGTGTAAATGTATAATTTCCTTTTAATAATTGTATTTAGTTTCATTTAAATGTGTAGTTAAAACGACTACACAAGAAAAGTTTCGATGGCATTTTCATTTTATCTGATAAAGTAGCGTTTATGAGGAAAGCGCTGCTTCGTTTACAGCCGTTACCAGGGTAACGCTATATTTCTGCCGTTCCAAAAGCGCCTCCTGCTGGCAGACAATAAATATGCATTTTGTTTTAATAATCCATTCTGCAGTTTTTGTTCAGACCAATGTGCAAATATACCCACAAACCCATTTTAAATGAACATAATAATTTATACCTCTCATTTACTCCAAAAAATGTTTAAAGTTACAATTATGAGGTTTATCATTTTATAGCCTAATATATTTTTGGTAAAACTGTATCTCATCTGTAAATCAATTATAACACGCATATGCAAAATATAGAAACATTGGACACAACTACGGGGCACCATTGAGCAGCAGCAAGCATCACAACTAAATGTGTGCAAATATATGTGACCCCATTCCTATATTTACCTAGGGCCCGAATCACTAAACCCTGATCTGAATATTTTAGCACACATACAGATTTGATCGATATCTTTCCCAAATTGCAGTGACTGCTTTAGGAGTTTATGTTTATTAATAACTGTTTTATTTCCTATTTGGGTTTATGTATATGAATTATGTTTTAATGTTTTAAGATTAACTGTTTTTCCAAGGCTAGTGTTTCTGTCATAACTGTGCAAAGATTTGATTTCAAAAACAGTATCACAGCTATTAAACTATAACTTATTATGATTTTAAATCAGTATTTAACCTTAGAATGATGAATTGAAGTAAAAAGAGCTGCTAAAGTCTGATTTTATAGTGTCTATGCTCTAAAATTAAATTATTTTAATCTTAATTAAAAGTTAAAAGAGGCATTCTGAAAGTCTGACAGTAATCAGTATTGAGGTCTTCAGTTACATCACTTT
The DNA here is from genome assembly GCA_027474115.1 of Schizopygopsis malacanthus. Classification (NCBI taxonomy): domain Eukaryota; kingdom Metazoa; phylum Chordata; class Actinopteri; order Cypriniformes; family Cyprinidae; genus Schizopygopsis; species Schizopygopsis malacanthus. The sequence continues at coordinate 36,270,116 of CM049873.1, read as the reverse complement.
ATTAAAGTAAGTTACACTACTCTTGCATACTTTCTCAGCACTGTTTGCAGTGTTACTGATAGTAAGTGCAGCATCTAAAGTGAACTCTCAGAATAAAGTGTTACTGAATGCAGTTGATTGAAGAATAAAGTGTTACTGAATGCAGTTGATTGAAGAATAAAGTGTTACTGAATGCAGTTGATTGAAGAATAAAATGTCACTGAATGCAGTTGATTGATAGTAATTCCTGCTTCTGGTGTTTTAGGTGGAAAGGAGAAAATGTGGCCACGACTGAAGTGTCTGAGATTTTGCTCATGCTGGATTCTGTTGAAGCTGTAAACGTCTACGGTGTGAAAATATCAGGTCAGGATCTTCAGTGCTGACGGAGGAGCAGCGTTTGTCCGGTCGTCTCAGGTGTTTGATGTGTTTCTCTCAGGTCACGAGGGACGGATTGGGATGGCGGCTCTCAAGCTCACAGACGGGACGGAGTTTGACGGATCTGCCACATACAAACACATGAAGAAGCTCCTGCCGGCGTACGCCAGACCGCACTTCATCAGGATACAGGCATGCACGCACGCACGCACGCACGCACACACACACACACACACACACACACACACTCTCTCTCTCTCTCACTCACTCACTCACACACACACACACACACACACAGACTCACTTACTCACTCTCTCTCTCTCTCTCACACACACACACACACACACACACTCAATCACTCTCTCTCTCACACACACACACACACACACACACACTCTATCACACACACACACACACACACACACACACAGAACAGAACTTCAGTATTTGTATGTTTTGACCTCAGCGTGATCTCCGCAGGACAAGCTGGACGTGACGGGGACCTTCAAACAGGTCAAAGGTCAGCTGGTGCAGGAGGGATTCGACCCAAAGGTGGTCCGGAGTGAACTCTTCCTCCAGGACGAGTCGAAGCAGACGTTTGTGCCGATGACGAGTGAGATGTACAGCTCCATCATGAACGGACACGAGACTCTGACGAACACACGGACGGATGTATTCAGCTGGAAACAAAACTGATTCGACAGAGATTATGATTTCAATACATCGAATACATAATACATCACGTACATACATCTGCTTATCCCTGTTATTATAATCATACACGTTATAATAACAGTGATGTCATCAAACTCTGAAACAACACCAATATTACTGAAACTTCTAATATTCAGTCAAAAAACTGTTT
>CM049873.1:36251396-36258896 GCA_027474115.1 Schizopygopsis malacanthus | reverse complement strand
GCATGTTGTCATGTTTAAGTGTTACTGAAAGCATGTTATTGCACAGATCAGATCAGGTTGATGAGTGAGGGATTGTGGGACGTGTGTCTCTGTACCTGGAAGTTCTCCAGCGAGAGCGTCTGCTTGATCTGATCGTTGTCTTCCTTCTTCACACGCTGACGCTTAACACACGGCTCCTCGCTGATCACCGTCTCCTCTGCCACCTCTGTGTCCGACACCGCCAGCACTGCAGGAACACACACACACACACACACACACACACACACACACACACACACACACACACACACACACACACACACACACTGAGAGAGCGGAGCAAGCACACACACACACACACACACACACACACTGAGAGAGCGGAGCAAACACTCACGCACAGTGGTGTGCACGGGGGGGGGCTCGAGCTAAAGTGCCCTTGCGGTCCGGTCTGTGGATATGAACGATACTATATGCAGTGTATGCTGTTTGCGTAGGGCACCATCCCAGGTAGGCTACATTCATAATCAAAGAAGTATATATAAGACAATATTTGTTTTGTGCTTATAAAAACAGACCAAAGCAACTGAGCTCCAGAAATACCGTTTAAGATGAAGATCAGAACACGACAGACACACGCTTCATTAGTGCTGGAATATAACACTGACTGCAAGAACAGCAAATACAACACGCTTAAAGAAGACCAACAACAAGCTCCTAATGAACCCTTCACGTCTCTGTGTGTTATCTGATCACGAGCTGCTCTAATGCTTCATTCACGAGCGTTCACTCTGACGTCATACAGCAAAACATCAATCAAATCAAACCATAGGCCTACAGACTATAATAAAAGCATGGGTTCATTTTCTTAAGGGATTTGTATTTTATGTGTTTTGTTATACTTTAGCCTGCTGTGTTAATGATTTTAAGTTTTGTACTGTTTAATAAAAAACAAGAGAGAAAGAAAAAACTGACTCAAATGATTCGCGCTCCGCGTTCCCGAACACTAGTCTTGACTGAAAAACTTTAATACAGTTTCTTTAATAGGAATCAATCTATGTAAGTGTTTTATTTGTATATTTGTTCATGCAGTTTCTTGAATGTTCTGCTAAATACACCTATTGTACCTGAAACTAAAACACGGTTTATTTTATTTGTATATTATGTGTATTTGTAGTGTGTGTCTTTGTTCTAATTTTTTAATAACAAAGATAAAATAATGACAACCATTTTTATCTTCACCCACTTTGGCCTAAATATCTGCCATCCTTTTTTATATTTTGCTACCTTAAAAGGCTTTGTCTTTATAATAGGGAAATTAGTTTGGCTGTGATGCTCAAACAGCTTCAAAATAGAAAAACCAACATGACAAAGAATCATGACTCTCTCACACACACACACACACACACACACACACACACACACACACACACACACACACACACACACTCTCTGAGCAAACACACACACACACACACACACACACACACACACACACACACACACACTCACTCACACTCACTCACACTCACTCACTCACTCACTCACTCACACACACACACACACACACACACACACACACACACTCTCTCTCTCACACACACACACACACACACACACTCTCTCTCTCTCTTTATTTCTCCAGATCTTGGTGCTTATGTGAGCTGCTTCTCTCTCACCCTGCTGTCCATCAGGCATGGTGACTATTATGGGCTGGCTGATGCCTGTGCCCGTCTGCAGGTTGCCCAGCTGAATGCCGTCTGTTACTATGGTGATGACCTGCTGACCTCCAGCGCTCATGACCTGCTGTATGGCCCCGTCGACGGAGTCAGCGGTGATCAGCTCGTCTGCGTCAGAGACGAGAGTCATCAGATCAACATCTCCTCAGTCAGAGAGCAGCATCAGACTCTAATCACGGGCTTTGATGCTGCTCTGAGACGCTGTTTGTTTGTTCAGAGAAGCGCAGGGTAATTGTCTTCATTGTGCGTCTGCACAAAAGCCTCTTTCACGGCGGTCATTCATGAACACGCGGGGGTCTAGAGGTCGAGAGGTCGGGTCACCTGTGGATCTGCTGCTGTTGCCGGGCGACACGAGGTTGACCACTCCTCCCGGGCCGATGATGAACCGCGGCGTGGCCGTGTGGATGGTCAGCGAGTCCGGACTCTCGGGGTTTGTGTTGATCTGGTTCTGCATCGCCACCTGACGCACAATCATATTAATAAACACATTATGACACAAGAAAGTGTTGGGGAGTAACTAGTTACATGGAACTAAATTATGTGATGTAATTACAAAATAAATGTAACTGCAATCAGTTACAGTAACTAAGAAAAATGTGTAATTACATTACAGTTTCTTATGAAAAGGGTTGAATTATTATAATCTTAATTCAAGTATTCTGGAAATCTGGCAGTAATTAGTGTTGAGTTCTACTGTAAGATTAATTCTGCATGCTTTACATGCTTCAAAATTATTAACAGTTGAAAACATTATAAATTTAGAAAGGTAATCAAAAAGTAATCTGTTAAGCTGAAGTAGCTGAAATAGTTACACTACTTCATACATTTTAAATAGAGTAACTTGTAAACTTATTAAGTTTCCAAAGTAACCTTCACACACTGCACCTTTAAATGCAAATGAGCTGGTGCTCCGCACCCTTTTCAGAAGAGCTCAAGTTCCGGCATCAGTGAATGAATGAATGAATCAGTGTTTTTGAACGAATCTCTTGAATGAATGATTCAGTGAATCACTCATAAATACTTCAATTGTTTCATTACTGGATGAATCAGTGTTTTTGAACGAATTTGTTGAATGAATGATTCAATGACTCATAAATACTTCAATTGTTTCATTACTGGACGAATCAGTGTTTTTGAACGAATCTCTTGAATGAATGATTCAGTGACTCATAAATACTTCACTTGTTTCATTACTGGATGAATCAGTGTTTTTGAACGAATCTCTTGAATGAATGATTCAGTGACTCACTCATAAATACTTCACTTGTTTCATTACTGGATGAATCAGTGTTTTTGAACGAATCTCTTGAATGAATGATTCAGTGACTCACTCATAAATACTTCACTTGTTTCATTACTGGATGAATCAGTGTTTTTGAACGAATCTCTTGAATGAATGATTCAGTGACTCACTCATAAATACTTCACTTGTTTCATTACTGGATGAATCAGTGTTTTTGAACGAATCTCTTGAATGAATGATTCAGTGAATCACTCATAAATACTTCACTTGTTTCATTACTGGATGAATCAGTGTTTTTGAACGAATTTGTTGAATGAATAATTCAGTGACTCATAAATACTTCAATTGTTTCATTACTGGATGAATCAGTGTTTTTGAATGAATCTCTTGAATTAATGATTCAGTGACTCACTCATAAATACTTCAATTGTTTCATTACTGGATGAATCAGTGTTTTTGAACGAATTTGTTGAATGAATAATTCAGTGACTCATAAATACTTCACTTGTTTCATTACTGGATGAATCAGTGTTTTTGAACGAATCTCTTGAATGAATGATTCAGTGAATCACTCGTAAATACTTCACTTGTTTCATTACTGGATGAATCAGTGTTTTTGAACGAATCTCTTGAATGAATGATTCAGTGAATCACTCATAAATACTTCACTTGTTTCATTACTGGATGAATCAGTGTTTTTGAACGAATCTCTTGAATGAATGATTTAATGACTCACTCATAAATACTTCACTTGTTTCATTACTGGATGAATCAGTGTTTTTGAACGAATCTCTAATTAATGATTCAAAGTTTCGAAAGCTTCACGAAGCAGTGCCCATCTTTACCGGACCGGGGAGCTCTCAGAGATCCACTCAGAGCCGGTGATGAAGCATGTACCTGCAGGATCTCGGCCAGCTCGGGGCTGCTGTTGTCCAGCGCGATGTCCAACGCGTTTTTGCAGAACTTGCTCTGCGCATGAACGTCGGCTCCGAAGCGCAGCAGCAGCTCCACAGCGTCTCTGTGGCTGTGCTCCACGGCCCAGTGCAGCGCGCTCATTTTCAGCATGTCCTTGGCGTTCACGTCCGCGCCATGCTGCACAAACACACATGAATGGACTCATTGTTGGATGATGAAAGGCCACAATTAAAGAGGCAAATTACCGCAAATGCACCGCGAGTCATACATCAAAGAGCTGCGTTTCCCAAAAGCATCATAACCTCTTAACCTCAGAGGGACGCCTATGTTTACTTCACTACATTACAAATAAATCCTAATCAAATCACGACAAACTATATTTCATTGGAAAGGTCTAAGACTCAGATACAGTCAAGCCAAAATGTATTCAGACACCTTCAACATTTCTCACATTATCACAGTTTATTGTTTAGAAAATGGTGAGAAGAACTCAGAGTGCTCCAAACATGCTCAGGTCAAAGTGTCTGAATAATTTTGGCTCCCAAATTTTACTGTTAGTCCACTGTATTAATAATTTTTGGTTGTAATATGTCACAGTTTACTTTATTTTGCTATCCTCACTTATATAAATGAACTATTGCGTCCTGCACACACTAGTAAAAACTAAATATTACAAAACAATTCTGAATAATTTTTGGTTTGACTGTATTTTACCACTGTTTATTTGTAACAAATTATGTAGGAAAAGTATCAGATTCTTTATGACAAGAGTGCACCTCAAAAACTACATCATAACACGAGTTCTGACTTTTGTCTCAAAAAGTCTTCTTTGGCTTTTTCCCTATCATGCCATTATAAATTATATATTAATTAAATACCGCAAAATTCATCCTGTGAAAACCATTTTAAAATCGTACATTGCATTCCCATGGAAATGGTACATTTAATTCATATGACTAAATGTTGTCGTACACTTTCATGTCTATGTTTAAAAACGGGGTGACAGTAAAAGGGTTAAGTAAATCGCAGACCCATTGAAACCAATGGAGCTATGATCAGCCCTGGCTGCTCACCTTCAGCAGCAGCTCCACGATGCGTGTGTGACCCTCGGACGAGGCCATGTGCAGCGGCGTCCGGTCCACTTTAGTGCGAGCATCTCGGCTCACGCCGGCCCGCAGAAGCACCTCTGTGGTGGAGTAATGACCGAACTGAGCCGACAGATGCAGCGGAGACGTGCCCAGCTGCAGACACACAGAGAAGCAGACCGTAAACCACACACACACACACACACACACACACACACACACACACACACACACACACACACACACACACACACACACACACACACACACACACACACACACACACACACACACACACACACACACGCTCACACACACACACACACACACACACACACACACACACACACACACACACACACACATACACACTCATACACACACACACACACACACACATATATACACACACACATGCACACACACTCTCTCTTTCTCTCTCTCACACACACTCTCACTTACACACACACACCATATACGACACACACATGAACACACACACACACTCACCCAGTCAGTGGTGAACGGAGCTCCATTCGCCATCAGAATCCGGACCTCGTCGTCCTGACCGGCCCGAGCGGCTTCCAGGAGCTTCTTCCCCAAATCCACCAGAGACATCTGAAACCAGACACAGACATGCATTACAGTCAGGGTGTAACATCAGAACACACACACGCACACACACAAACACACATACACATTATTTGTGTGTCAGACTTTGTTCTCTCATTAGAGTTACAAATTATCTGCTCTTATCATCTGATCATCATCCATTTGTAGCATCATACCGACACCTCAACAGTACATCGTTGCCTCTCATCGTTGTCATTCACACAGACAGCGTTGTCATTTGCAGTATGTGCTCAGTATTAGGAGTCATTCACAAGTGCAGTATGGAGTCTCAGTACTAGGATGCAAGTGCAGTATGGAGTACCTCAAGGCTCAGTACTAGGATCGTTGTCATTCACAAGTGCAGTATGGAGTACCTCAACAGGAGCGTTGCAAGTGCAGCATGGAGTACAAGGCTCAGTATTAGGAGCGTTGTCATTCACAAGTGCAGTATGGAGTATTCAGGATCGTTGTCATTCACAAGTGCAGTATGGAGTACCTCAAGGCTCAGTATTAGGAGCGTTGTCATTAGTTAGAGAGGCGTTGTCATTCACAAGTGCAGTATGGAGTACCTCAAGGCTCAGTACTAGGATCGTTGTCATTCACAAGTGCAGTATGGAGTACCTCAAGGCTCAGTTAGGATCCATTCACAAGTGCAGTATGGAGTACCTCAAGGCTCAGTACTAGGATCGTTGTCATTCACAAGTGCAGTATGGAGTACCTCAAGGCTCAGTACTAGGATCGTTGTCATTCACAAGTGCAGTATGGAGTACCTCAAGGCTCAGTATTAGGATCGTTGTCATTCACAAGTGCAGTATGGAGTACCTCAAGGCTCAGTATTAGGATCGTTGTCATTCACAAGTGCAGTATGGAGTACCTCAAGGCTCAGTATTAGGATCGTTGTCATTCACAAGTGCAGTATGGAGTACCTCAAGGCTCAGTATTAGGAGCGTTGTCATTCACAAGTGCAGTATGAAGTACCTCAAGGCTCAGTATTAGGACACTTGTCATTCATATGCAGAAATATGCATTTACAGACTGTTTAATGCTGTGTTTGACTTGATCCTGAGACTAGAACAGCTCACCTCAGTTGTGTAAAGCCATCTGGAGAGAAATATTGGTCTCATAGAAAGCTATTTTGTGTGTCATCATGTCTCTAATGTTCCACTAATATATTCCACGGCACTAAAGTGTTGTCTGCATGATGGTTTACCATGGTTTTACTGTAGTAGTCTCTCATAGGAAATGCAATGCATTTATTAAATCAACTATTTTTAGCAGTTAGTATGTGTTAAAGCTGTTTTAAATCAATTATAGTTTCAGTGATGTATATTGAGATGTTATTTCACCTCCAGGTTTGACCACTAATACACAGCGTTGGGTTTGTTACTCAAAAAACTTAATATATTACTCCTTTCAAGTGTTTACTAATTACTTTCTGGCAACAGTAGTTAATCGTTACAATACTAATTACATTACTTTTTCTTTCACGTCCCACATAAGTTGCATATCTTCCTCATACGATTCTTCTACGAGGTTACTAACGACATATTTCCGCCTCATTATTAAGTGATTAAATATCAACTAATATATTCTAATTACCAGCCTTTGACTCCCAAACACACCACACCGTTCTCTTTGTAACACATAGGAGTTAATATCACTGCAAATGTGTGTATTTTTAACGCAAGAGATGCGAGGCATTTGTGTGTAATGTTTTGAAAAAAGAGCTTGTGGCTAATTATATCCATAATTATCCATGTTCGACTATATTTCACGATGCATCAAAAGAAATCACAGTTTATAAGAACATTTTTCGTTTTCTAAAAAGCTTTAATACAAACTATACTGTGATCAGAGGAATGTCAAGCTAATATTATTACTCAAATCTTATTAATAATTAGTACACTACTCGTTAAGGTCCCTGGAG
>CM049873.1:36226396-36238896 GCA_027474115.1 Schizopygopsis malacanthus | reverse complement strand
CTCTCACTCGCGCACACACACACACACACACACACACACACACACACTCTCACACACACACACACACACACACACACACACTCTCACTCGCGCACACACACACACACACACACACACACACACACACACTCTCACTCTCACTCGCGCACACACACACACACACACACACACACTCTCACTCACACACACACACACACACACACACACACACACACACACTCTCACTCTCACTCTCACTCACACACACACACACACACTCTCTCTCACACACACACACAACAAGCACACTCTCGATCTGTGACGTCTGGTGTGCTCTACAGAATCATTACGGTGGGATGGACGGTGGTCACTACACAGCTTACTGTAAGAATCCTCTCAAGCAGCGCTGGTTCAAGTTTGATGATCACGAGGTGTCCGAGATCTCCGCCTCCTCCGTCCGCTCGGCCGCCGCCTACATCTTCTTCTACTGCTCTCTATGAGGCTCAGCGACAGGCCGTCACCATGGTGACCGGGTGATTGATGCATGTTTGACAAGTGACTATGGGCGGAGCTAAAGCCCTTTGTGTAAGGACTGATGGACACTTCTGCTGAGGGAACGCCCCTCTCTCTCTCTGTGTCTCTCTCTCTTACTCTCGCTCTCTGTTTCTCTCTCTTTCTCTCTCTCTGTGTCTCTCTCTCTCTCTTTCTGTGTCTCTCTCTTGTTGTCTCTCTCTCTCCCTCTCAGTATCTCTCTCTCTCTCTCTCTCTCTCTCAGTATCTATCTCTCTCTTGCTCTCTCTCTCTCTCGTTGTCTCTCTCAGTATCTCTCTCTCTCTCTCGTTGTCTCTCTCTCTCTCAGTGGAGCAGGAGTCTGAACAAACTCACGGCTGGACATGATGTCATTCAGACGGACCGTGTGAGATTAGACGTTCATATAGGCACACTATAATCCATTAGACGTTTCATTTATTTATACAGTGACCAAATATTACCGGTGCTGCCGGATCCGAAGGTGACGGAGACCCTGAAAGAGAAAATCCAGCTGTTGGTTAACAAACAAACCCAGTCGTCATTGATCACGCGCACTAAAGCTGTATACTAGCTATCCACTAAATAACCCTCATCGACTGAGACGACTCGATCAGCTTTATCCTCATGTCACACTGTACTAATACTCGTCTGGATCAGCTTCTGATGGACTGACCGACTGGTTCCCTTTAAACCATGTATTATCCTATAAACCTTATATATGCATAAATAAACAGACGTAACACACGTGTGCTTCGAGTCTTGTGTTTACAGTATCAGCAGGATTATTAAACAGATTCTATACTGTAACAACTGATTGGACGATATATATATATATATATAGTCCCATTGAGATATAAAATATCTTCTTCCAAGGACTCTTCTTCCAGCACAAAAAGGTTCACACAAAACAATTTACATAACTTACTCGTGCACACAAAATAATAACTTCTTAAGCACAAATAATAATGCAGCATGGTATACATAATCCAACTTTTTTTTTAAATGAACTTGCATTCATATAAATCCAGCTCTGAGCGAAAACTACTTTGTATAAGTCTCTTCTGTGCTACAAAGGGAAAACATTTCTTTAATTTGGGTCATATTGACCCGGAACATAATACAAGGTTAAACGATACAAAAACCCAGTTTTGGCCTAAGCTTTTTTAGTAGATTTACTATGTACCTGAAAACCCAGCTTTTTGTCCAGCCACACACACACATATATATATATATATACAGTGGGGCAAAAAAGTATTTAGTCAGCCACCAATTGTGCAAGTTCTCCCACTTAAGAAGACGAGAGAGGCCTGTAATTTCCATCATAGGTATACCTCAACTATGAGAGACAAAATAAGAAAAGAAAAAATCAGGAAATCACATTGTAGGATTTTTAAAGAATTTATTTGCAAATTATGGTGGAAAATAAGTATTTGGTCAATAACAAAATTTCATCTCAATACTTTGTTATATACCCTTTGTTGGCAATGACAGAGGTCAAACGTTTTCTGTAAGTCTTCACAAGGTTTTCACACACTGTTGCTGGTATTTTGGCCCATTCCTCCATGCAGATCTCCTCTAGAGCAGTGATGTTTTGGGACTTTCAACTCCCTCCAAAGATTTTCTATGGGGTTGAGATCTGGAGACTGGCTAGGCCACTCCAGGACCTTGAAATGCTTCTTACGAAGCCACTGCTTCGTTGCCCGGGCGGTGTGTTTGGGATCATTGTCATGCTGAAAGACCCAGCCACGTTTCATCTTCAATGCCCTTGCTGATGGAAGGAGGTTTTCACTCAAAATCTCACGATACATGGCCCCATTCATTCTTTCCTTTACACAGATCAGTCGTCCTGGTCCCTTTGCAGAAAAACAGCCCCAAAGCATGATGTTTCCACCCCCATGCTTCACAGTAGGTATGGTGTTCTTTCTCCTCCAAACACGACAAGTTGAGTTTTTACCAAAAAGTTATATTTTGGTTTCATCTGACCATATGACATTCTCCCAATCCTCTTCTGGATCATCCAAATGCTCTCTAGCAAACTTCAGACGGGCCTGGACATGTACTGGCTTAAGCAGGGGGACACGTCTGGCACTGCAGGATTTGAGTCCCTGGCGGCGCAGTGTGTTACTGATGGTAGCCTTTGTTACTTTGGTCCCAGCTCTCTGCAGGTCATTCACTAGGTCCCCCGTGTGGTTCTGGGATTTTTGCTCACAGTTCTTGTGATCATTTTGACCCCACGGGGTGAGATCTTGCGTGGAGCCCCAGATCGAGGGAGATTATCAGTGGTCTTGTATGTCTTCCATTTTCTAATAATTGCTCCCACAGTTGATTTCTTCACACCAAGCTGCTTACCTATTGCAGATTCAGTCTTCCCAGCCTGGTGCAGGTCTACAATTTAGTTTCTGGTGTCCTTTGACAGCTCTTTGGTCTTGGCCATAGTGGAGTTTGGAGTGTGACTGTTTGAGGTTGTGGACAGGTGTCTTTTATACTGATAACGAGTTCAAACAGATGCCATTAATACAGGTAACGAGTGGAGGACAGAGGAGCCTCTTAAAGAAGAAGTTACAGGTCTGTGAGAGCCAGCAATCTTGCTTGTTTGTAGGTGACCAAATACTTATTTTCCACCATAATTTGCAAATAAATTCTTTAAAAATCCTACAATGTGATTTTCTGGATTTTTTTTCTTATTTTGTCTCTCATAGTTGAGGTATACCTATGATGAAAATTACAGGCCTCTCTCATCTTCTTAAGTGGGAGAACTTGCACAATTGGTGGCTGACTAAATACTTTTTTGCCCCACTAGGTTATATATATTCATCATGTTAGTACATATTGCTGACGAGAGAGTTGAGAAGAAATAAGAATATTTAAGACCCCTATGTCTGTGCAGTATTAATGACAATGAGTCATACTAATGACTTTTAATAATGCAAATTATTAATCTATATGTCATGTCCTTAAGTAAATATTTGTGCGGTTTATGATGTCAGTTAACGTGTGCGCGTGTGTGCGAGAGTGTGTGTGTGTGTGTGTGTGTGAGAGAGAGAGAGTGTGTGTGTGTGTGTGTGTGTGTGAGAGTGTGTGTGTGTGAGAGAGAGAGTGTGTGTGTGTGTGTGTGAGAGAGAGAGTGTGTGTGTGTGTGTGTGTGTGTGTGAGAGAGAGAGAGAGTGTGTGTGTGAGAGAGTGTGTGTGTGTGTGTGTGTGTGTGTGTGTGTGTGTGTGTGTGTGTGTGTGTGTGAGAGAGAGAGAGAGTGTGTGAGAGTGTGTGTGTCTGTGAAAGAGCGAGAGAGAGAGAGTGTGTTTTCAGTTTTCAGTCGTGTTTCAGATGTTTGGAGACTAAAATCTACCTGCATAACTACTCGAGATATGAGAGATTTATTCATTTTTGCCCTCTATGTGGAAATGGCATAAATCTGGTGCTTCTATATATAATCTCGCCACCTTTAAGTGCATCGCTTCACTAATTCGAATTGCCTCGCACCACGTACCCAACTGATTTCTGCGCTCTCTGCGGTGCGCGTCAGAGTCTGTGAACGCTGCAGGTGATGGTGAGGAAAGCGGAGAACCTGCCCGAACTCACCAGGATGCAGTGGAGGACGCCGGGGCTTCTGTGAGTCCGGCGCGGTCTCTGGGTCAGATCCTGATTCTGCTGCAGTATCAGACTCTGGCGTATCGTATGAAGGTGATGGTGAGGAAAGCGGAGAACCTGCCCGAACTCACCAGGATGCAGTGGAGGACGCCGGGGCTTCTGTGAGCCCGGTGCGGTCTCTGGGTCAGATCCTGATTCTCCTGCAGTATCAGACTCTGGCGTATCGTATGAAGGTGATGGTGAGGAAAGCGGAGAACCTGCCCGAACGCTCCAGGTCTGCTTTCTTTCTTTTGTAAGTCACTTGGATAAAAGCATCTGATGAATAAATCTACATTTGCTGTGTACAGACAGACACAGTTTAAAAGAAATGCGTTAAAATATTGCGTTACTCTCTAAAAAAGTAACTAATTACGTTACTTAGTTATTTTTATGGAAAGTAATGCGTTACTACAGTGATGCGTGTATTGGTGACAATATATAATATCTTCTATGATGGGAAAAATATTGCTTTTATCAAGCCTCATTAAGCCTGCATTTATTTGATCCAAAGTACAGTAAAAACTATTTAAAATAACAGTTTTCTATGAGAATGTGTTAACTGTAATTTATTTCTGTATTTTCAGCATCATTACTCCAGTGTCACATGATCTTCAGAAATCATAAAAATATGCTGATTTGCTGCTCAAGAAACATTTCTGATTATAAATATGTATAATTACATTTACCCATATAACTCATCCTTTTAAATTATATTAAGCCTTAAAATGTTGCATAATTAAGGGCGTGGCCACTTGAGTGACAGGTGGATTGACGTTGCTGTCACCTCAGCCTCTGGCATCTCTGCCATGTTTCTGCTTTTGCTTTATACAGTCTGTTTATTTGCGTGATTATTTCTTAAAATTATCAAATAAAATTGGTTAATTGTACTAACCAAGTATCCCGCCTCTTTACCCATTTTTGAGTATCCGGGAGTGAGATGCTCCGCCCACTTTAGGCTTCAAAAATGCTCCTCAGAATCTACGGGTGTTTTTCTTTAATTACTAATGAGATGTTTTTCCACACAGACTGAACTAAACGAAGCATTGCTTGGTGATTGGAGCTAAATTGGTTTTATCTAATTGTGTCTTAAATTTAACTGCTGGGACTGAATGAATTACATATCTTTCTATCAAAGTCATTGATTGTTCTCGAGCTATTATTATGAGACAGTGTTGAGCTTCTGAGTTTGTTCATCTTTGAGTCTGTCGTGCTGTGTTTGATCCTGCAGGTGGAGCCAGACTCAGCTGCCTCAAACATCTTTCTAAAGGACGAGCCTGAATTTATTTTCCCATCAGTCTTTTATTCTTGTTTATTTGTCTTTATTTAGGAGAGCAGAAAGAACTCTGTTGAGATTTGATCCAAACACAGAGCTGCAGAGTTTAAACGAGTGTGCTTGGTGACCAGCAGAGACTTAAAAACAGAGATTATATTGTAGTTTTACAGTTGCATCTCTCGTTTATTGTTTGACTCATTTCATATTAAACACGCAGATCTGTCAGCACGTGTGTGTGTGTGAGAGTGTGTGTGTGTGTGTGTGTGTGTGTGTGTGTGTGTGTGTGTGAGAGTGTGTGTATGTGTCTCTCTCTGTGTGTGTGTGTGTGTGTGTGTGTGTCTGTGTGTGTATGTGTGTGAGAGAGAGAATGTGTGTGTGTGTGTGTGTGTGTACGTGCTTGTGTGTGTACGTGCTTGTTGGTGTGTGTGTGTGTGTACGTGCTTGTTGGTGTGTATGTGTGTGTACGTGTGTGTGTGTGTGTGTGTGTGTGTGTGTGTGTGTGTACGTGCTTGTGTGTGTGTGTGTGTGTGTGTGTGTACGTGCTGTGTGTGTGTGTGTGATTAGTAGCACATACTATCACAGTGACAGTGTAAATATTTAGCGGTTTCCAGGGCCGCTGAGTAGCGAGTGCTTTTGTGAATCAGCAGGGTGTCACAGAATCACATGTGAATGAAAACACATGCGACAGATCTGTGCAGTAGTTTGGTGTGTTTGATGCCAGAAAACACCTGACAGGTGCGGGCGTGGTCTGCTGCGACACACAGCCTTCACACGCTAACTCATTCTTAAATCTGGGCTGCCAGGCCTCGGGTCAAACACACTGCTGCTGTCTCTCTCTCAATTCAATTTCAATTTAAGTGTGCTTTATTGGCATGACAAAAACTATACATTTGTATTGCCAAAGCAATTGCAGCTGGGCTGCTCACAAGTACTCACATCTCTCTCTCTCTCTCTCTCTCTCTCTCTCTCTCTCTCTCTCTCTCTCTCTCTCTCTCTCTCTCTCTCTCTCTCTCTCTCTCTCTCTCTGTCTGTCTGTCTCTCGGCCTGTTTTTTTAGGCCTGGGCTCGACTTGAACACAATCATCAGTGCGGTTTGGCTGCTGCTGTCTGGTATGTGCAGATTCAGCCAGGAGTTTGTTCCCAAGAGCCGATCAATAGGATCTGAATTCCCATCGTAACTCTCGTCAGACGCTGTTTATTTGCAATGATTTCATGTGCTGCTGTCAGCTGGGTTTTTTTTCTTAGAGTAAAGACCATTTTAATAATCTAAAGAACCCTTTTCCATGGTAAAGAACCTTGTGTGCATTGGTTTGCACGGCCATTAAGCCAATTAAAATAAATAAATGAAAAGTGTAGGAGTGTAATACTCTTCGCAAGCTGTTAAGTTAGTAAGTTATTTACAGAAGCATTATTTGTTTGTTTCTTCATGCATTGCACTGCAGGTGAGTCGCTGGTCCTTTCAGAAATTAACTGCTGAAGGTTATTGGAGTGCACCGTGATCCCGAGGCGTGATAGCAGCGCTGTCTAAACTCTCTTAGCCTCAGGCGCTCAAGCTCTACACCTTCGCTTCCTCTCTGGTTTACAAGCTCTTCGCATGCACATCCATCGGCTGAGGAGTGTAGAACCGGCCGGACGAGTCCGGAGATGTCGGGGTGTAGCCTCAGGGTTCTGCTGCTGCTCTTGCGTGAGTACGAGCTCTTTATCTCTGAGACGCTAATGACCCTCCATCTGGCCCCTGACAGTCGGCATCTTCACGAGCGGCTCTTCGCAAGCGTTTAATGCATCTCCTCAGGCCGTGTGTCCTCTAGAGGACACGAGGTCAGCTGCAGATCACACAGGAGAGTCTCATCACACATGATTGTGCTGGGTATTTCAAACAGAAGGAATTAAATAAAAAGAGTTCATTCCTACTTTTTATATCAAAATATTTTTTTTATATATAAGATATAATATATTTTATATATTTATATATAAGATATAATATATAATATATTTTATATATTCTTTTATATATAAGATCGCAACTCTGACTTTTCTCAGAATTGCAAGTTTATATCTAAAAGTTAGAATTTTGAGAAATAAACACAGAAGTATGAGATGGAAACTCACTATTGTGAGAAAAAAGTCATGGTTGTGAGATGTAAAGTCAGAATCACGAGATGTAAAGTCAGAATCTGGAGATGTAAAGTCAGAATCACGAGATGTAAAGTCAGAAATATGAGATCTAAAGTCAGAAATATGAGATGTAAAGTCAGAATCACGAGATGTAAAGTCAGAATCACGAGATGTAAAGTCAGAATCACGAGATATAAAGTCAGAATCACGAGATGTAAAGTCAGAATCACGAGATGTAAAGTCAGAATCACGAGATGTAAAGTCAGAAATCAGAATCACGAGAGTAAATCAGAATACGAGATGTAAAGTCAGAATCACGAGATGTAAAGAGATCACGAGATGTAAAGTCAGAATCACGAGATGTAAAGTCAGAATCACGAGATATAAAGTCAGAATCACGAGATGTAAAGTCAGAATCACGAGATGTAAAGTCAGAATCACGAGATGTAAAGTCAGAATCACGAGATGTAAAGTCAGAATCACGAGATGTAAAGTCAGAATCACGAGATGTAAAGTCAGAATCACGAGATGTAAAGTCAGAATCACGAGATGTAAAGTCAGAAATATGAGATGTAAAGTCAGAAATATGAGATATAAATTCAGAATCACGAGATGTAAAGTCAGAATCACGAGATGTAAAGTCAGAAATATGAGATGTAAAGTCAGAATATGAGATGTAAAGTCAGAAATATGAGATGTAAAGTCATAATAACGAGACGTAAAGTCAGAAATGCTATAGAGTCAAGAGACGGACTGGTTGCATCTTATGCAGCATGTTGCATAGAGAAACAGTAAAAAGCAGCACAACAGAATGCAAACATGCATTCTGCACGATCTAACTACTTGAGGTTAACGGATGCAGCTTGTTGACTGGCATCAGAAACATTTCTCTGCGTTACATAAGATGAGCTTGTAAGAACAGAGACAGGGAGATTTGCTTTATGAGCGACTGCAGGGCCTCAAATTACCTTCTTTAACTGTTTCTAAATGACAGAATGATGGTGTTTATATAAAGGTAGAAAGGGAAACATTTTAATGACACGTCCTCTCACAGCCGCTCTGTCGGTTTTCATTGCAGACTCATGTCGTAACATGTAATATCGATTGCACACACACTGTTGCATTACGGAGAAGATCAGCATCCAAGTAGCTGTCATAAAGGAGGAAAGCCTTTGATTAATTCCAGCCAAACCACTGAGAGATGCAGAAATAACATGTCAAAGAATCAACAAGCTGCAAGAAGAGACCTGCGTCTGCTTTTGTTTATTAGTGGGCTTTTAGGGGTCCTACTCTCATCCCAAAGTGCAAGATGTTTTAGCAGCGTGATGTGACCATGCACGACAGGAGCTTTGCTTCGCTTCATTTTCTTCCAAAGGGCTCATAACCCGAGCAATACCTTTTCCTTTGTGTAATCAAATCAATGGTCATTTTAATCCAGTGATATAAACATCTGTATGAGCACCCTTTCCCCCGCCGTCTACTGCCTCGGCATCCATCCGTCTGACTTAAAGTAAAAACTACTCAGGGACACCAGCAGAAGTTATGAAAGAGCTTCTAACAAAGCAAAAAGAGCCATGACAGTGTGCCAGAAGGTAATTATCCAGAATGAACAAGAGCTTCAGCTGCCAAAACTTCACTGCAGTTTTCATAAACAGCTGCACATTGAGTCATTCCTCAACATTAGTAGCATGGCTTTGTGAGTAGACACTACTGTATGTCTTATGCTCACTAAGACTGCAGTAAAAATCTGAAATATGTGACTCTCTCTGTGAAAACCAAGCTTAAGTCTTTTTTGTGATTTACTGATTTCTACTGACAACCCGAATTCCGGAAATGTTGGGACTTTTTTTTTATTTGAATAAAACGAAAACTTGACAGACTTTCAAATCACACGAGCCAATATTATATTCACAATAGAACATTGATAACATAACATGTTTAAACTGAGACATGTTACACTTTTATCCACTAAATGAGCTCATTTCAAATTTGATGCCTGCTACAAAGTCTCAAAAACGTTGGCACGGGAGCAACAAAGAACTGAAAAAGCAAGACATTTTGAAAAGACATTTAGCTAGAACATCTAGAAACTAATCAGGTCTGTAGCGTGATAGTAAAGATAGGCAGAGGCTCTCCAATCTGTGAAAGAGTGCTTAAAAAGATTGTGGAATACTTTAAAAACAACATTCCTCATCATCAAATTGCAAAGGCTTTGCCAATCTCATCATCTATAGAGCATAACATCATCAAAAGATTCAGAGAAACTGGAGAAATCTCTGTGTAAGGGACAAGGCCGAAGACCTTTGTTGGATGCCCGTGGTCTTCGGGCCCTCAGACGACACTGCATCACTCTTCGGCATGATTCTGTCATTTACATTACTAAATGGGCCCAGGAATACTTCCAGAAACCACTGTCAGTAAACACAGCCATCTGCAGATGCCAATTAAAGCTTGATCATGCAAAAAGGGAAGTCATATGTGAACATGGTCCAGAAGCACCGTCGTGTCCTGTGGGCCAAGGATCATTTAAAATGGACTGTTTCAAAGTGGAAAAGTGTTCTATGGTCAGACGAGTCCAAATATGACATTCTTGTTGTAAATCACGGACGCCGTGTCCTCCGGGCTAAAGAGGAGGGAGATCTTCCAAGCGTGCCATCAGAGTTCAGTTCAAAAGTCAGCATCTCTGATGGTGTGTGTGGGGGGGGGGTGCATAAGTGCATACGGTATGGGCAGCTTGCATGTTATGGAAGGCACTATGAATGCTGAAAGGTATAGAAAGGATTTAGAGCAACATATGCTCCCCTCCAGAGGACGTGTATTTCAGCAGGGCAATGCAAAACCACATACTACAGCTATTACAACAGCATGGCTTTGTATCAGAAGAGTGCCTGCAGTCCAGATCTTTCACTTATAGAGAACATTTGGTGCATAATTAAACGAAAAATACGTCAAAGACGACCACAAACTCTTCAGCAGCTGGAAACCTATATCAGGCAAGAATCGGACCAAATTCCAACACCTAAACTCCAGAAACTCATACCCTTGATGCCCAGACATCTTCAAACTGTTTTGAGAAGAAGAGGAGATGCTGATTTTAACCTCGCAATTCTCAGTTTATTTCTCACAACTCAGCAATTCTGAGAAAAAAAGTATTGCACGATTAAAACTTTAATTAATTAAAAATAAATTGTTAATTTTTAGCTTCTATAATTGAATATGTTCTGGTTTAATAAAAGTACTAACAATTCTGGTGTACTAATAATTAGTGTGTAAGTTACGCATCACTAGTTATATCACGCTTCTGCAAGAGATCTCTAAAGTTTGTGTGTTCTCCAGACATGGTGTGTATGTTGCTGTGGAGTGTGTGCTGAATTATACATATTTACAAGCTGTTTCTTCTTTGCATGCTCGATAACAAATATATGGCCTGTGTTGGTCGAAGCAGATCAGATTTGACCTCTGAAAGGCACCAGGCGAGGTTTGTGAGAGCTATTATTGTTGATTCCAGGTTGAAGATGAAGAGCCGGATATGTATCCATATTTAGGGAGATTTTAACTGACGGCTCGGAGATGTTATCTAGACACAGCTACTCGCCCGTATCAACAACACTGTAAAGCCACACCAGTGATTATCTGTGCGGATTCACATGCTATTTCTGCACGTCCGCATTGCGGTGTCTGTAGGTGTCTCTTGGGAATCGATGTCTATCAGCAGCTGTTTCTCCTCGTGAGGATTTACGGGGGGTTTTCGTCATTGATCGTCAGGGGAATTTCTTCTCGGCTTCTGAGCAGCTCGGAGTCGTTTTATTAACACTGACACAAAACACAACGCCTGCAGCATTTCCTCCAAGCTGCATGAGTTTCCTTGATGCCAACAACCGAAATGGTTATTTTGAATGGTTTAGTTAAAGGCTGTAATTAGGATAAAATGATAAATAATAGCTTTGATAACATTACTCGTACTAGTGGTGTCCTGTTGTAGCTAAAGTGTTTCATTTAAAGTTAAAATTCAACAAACATTCACCTGTGCAGGGTTTTCTGATGTTGGTTATTGATCAAATTACATGCAGGTTAACTAAATATTTGTTATATTTATATTATGTACATAAAAAAAATTCTTCAATTTTTCAATTTATTTAATTATTAATTTATTGAAATGTTCATGAAAATAAAACTAATTAAAAAGAATTTTTTTAGCTCTATATATATTTTTTAGAAAATAAAAAACTATAAAGGTAAATAAAAAAAATAGAAATTACAAATAATTACATTTAAATATTTATTTGTATTATATTTAAAAAGTTATATTAATTATATATTGTTATATTATATATAAATTATATTGAAACTATTATATTTTTAATTTAAAAAATATATATATTTTATTTAAAAATAATCTGGTTATGGCTTGAAATAAAATGTTAATAGAAATAAAGTAAATAAATAAAAGTAAAGGTATTTTATCTAGATACCTAGGAAGCATTTTTCACGGTTTAGTTAAACTTAGTGCTAAAGTAAACTAAAACGAATAAACAGAATTGGTAAATCGAAACGCAAAAACCTAATAAAAATGACTAAAATAAGTACAATTAAAAAAGAAAATATAAAATTGTATGTAAAACCTTTTTTGATTTTTTTTAAACAGTTTTATAATTATACATATAAGTATAATTATAATTATACACGCACGTACGCACACTCTCTCACACACACACACACACACACACACACTCTAACACACACATACACACAGAGAGAGACAGACACACACACACACACACACACACAGAGAGAGAGAGAGAGATAGAGAGACACACACATACACAGAGAGAGACACACACACAGACACACACACAGAGAGAGAGAGAGAGAGAGAGAGAGACACACACAAACACACACACACACACACAGAGAGAGAGAGAGATAGAGAGACACACACATACACAGAGAGAGACACACACACAGACACACACACAGA
>CM049873.1:36203896-36221396 GCA_027474115.1 Schizopygopsis malacanthus | reverse complement strand
CATATTAATACCTCAAAGGTGCATATTAATACCTTAAAGGTGCATATTAATACCTTAAATGCGCATATTAATACATTAAAGGCGCATATTATTATAATATAATATAATAATTTACTCTTAATTCACTTTCAATAATTTAATCAAAATCGGGTTTTCACTGTGCAGCTTCAAATAATTTTTCAAGATCCTTGTTTTTCTTAGTTTGAAGAACTCTTAAAACAGTGTATAATATAATATAATATAATGCATCATGCAAAACAATTATAATTCAATTATAAAAATACACTAGGTTGCACATTTTCTGCCAATAGTTTAGGTTTCGTGTGATATCTAGAGTCTTTCTTTCTTTCTTTTTTGTTTTCAAAAGTCTTCAAAGCACCTTCAGAGATCCTTAATTAAACGCAATGTATAATTAGGATTCTTAAGAAGCTTAATCGAATATCATTTTTTATTTTATAGAATTCTTAAGAAGAGTTCAAGCGAATATTTATGACACATTCATTCTCATTCACAAAGATGCTTCATAGAGTCGAAATGCAAGAAAACCAAATATTTTTCTATACTGAAATCAATTAAGCGCGTGCATGAAATTAATCAATAATAATAAAAAATGCATTATGTCCCGAGTTCGAGTCGCTCACTCTCCCGTTTTGCGTCCCCTTCTATATAGCCTGTCCTATCCTAATAGAAAGGCAAAGGTAGGATTGTCTTACACAACGTGGCCAATCTTTAACCCGCGCGCCACAGGTGCATGCACGCGATGCTGTTTGATGGGTTTCTCATAGCGTGTTTCAAATCACGATAACTATCTGAGGTGACCGAGATTCTCACCAGAGAAACTACCGCAGAACAGCTTCACTGCTGACACGCAATGCTTTACTCCTTTCTGGCGGCTGTTTTTTTCCCCTGTTCACACAGTGAATGAGATACATGAAAAATGTGTGCAGGAATCTGCAGCAGGGCTGTGAAACACATACTGACATACATGCACGCACGCACACACACACCTTTGCACGCGATGCTCTACCTGTTGCTTAATGAGTTACGAGCGCGTGCCAGGCGAACGTCGCCCAAATCAATACAAAACTCTTTCACGTCGATTTACTCGATATCAGATGTGTTGCAACAAACAGTTTATTACGTCTATAATTGCCAAATAGATGTATGGCACTGACATTGTATAAATACACATCAAGAAGCATGTTAAAGTGTATTCTTTCTTCCTTTCTTTGTACTTATTTACGTATGTGCATTAAACCTGTTGCTCTGCTGTATATTTTTGATTGTGAATACAGTATATTATGTACAATATGCATTGCGCATTTATTTCTCAGTTTATGCATTGATTAGTGTTTTCTAAAAACGGACAAACAGCTGTTGTAAAATATTATCATTATCACATAACGTCAAAATACTGCCAAAACTCATTTATATTAATATATTATATTATATCATTATCATATAGCACATATATATATATATATATATATATATATACACACATACTTTATTTATTTATTTATTTATTCGTAAGGCTTTTACAAAACAATACACACACACACACACACACACACACACACACACACACACACACACACACACACACACACACACACACACACACACTCTCTCTCACACACACACACACACACACACACACACACACACACACACACACACACACACACACACACACACACACACACACACACACACACACACACACACACACACACACACACACACACTCTCTCTCTCTCTTTCACACACACACACACACACACACACACACACACACACACACACACACACACACACACACACACACATATATTCGTTTTTTATATTAGTTGCATTTATTGTTTAATTTATATTAATACAAATATATATACCTCATTTAGATATGTGTGTTTTGAAACGCAAGAGAACCCAGTCTCATTAATTATCCTCGCAGTCAACTCTGTCACTGACTCTCTCCCATTCACAAAGCCTCCAGCTCGTCGTGACGTCACGGGAAGCGCAGCCAATCGCGACGCGCGCTTCTCTATATAAGTCCCCCCCCCACGCTGGAACACTGCAGCACTCCTCTGGAGATAATTGACTCTGGACAGAAGATTCAGCTGAGAAGAGCAGAACTATTCGTCCGAGGTAAGTCTGGTGTCAATGCTTCGTTCTTTTAGAGAATATTAGATTTGATTTTTAATATTATTTTAACAAAAATATAAAAATGAACTCTTTTTTCTTTCTTCTTACTACTTTTACACAATATTGTACCACTTGTTCATTGACTGATTTGCATGATTTTTTTGGTCTAAATCTATTTTTTTTTTTTAAGAAAATGGATATATAGATATGCATATATATTCTTTTTTATTTATATATATATATATATATATATATATATATATATATACACACACACACACACACACACACACACACACATATAGGCCTACATATATTAACAAAACCTTTTAGAACAATATATTAAGTTTTAACAACTTAACAACTGCATTTAAAGGCGTGTTTGTGTGTGCATGTGTGCGTGTGTGCGTGTGTGCGTGTGTGTGTGTGTGTGTGTGTGTGTGTGTGTGTGTGTGTGTGAGAGAGAGAGAGTCTCAGATATGCGCTCTGACCTTGAGATAAATCACTCCACGTGTAGTTTATCATTAATGAATTTTGCAAAATGCAAATAACCGAACACCAAGCATTGGTTAAACTGCAAAAACAGATCTGTTAGTTGCATGCATGCACTAAAAAACTCATGCAATACAACATTACCAAAAAACAGGTTGCAGAAAGACACACCTTTTTCAGTATAATTCGTGCAAGACGTGTTACTACACCATTCTCTCAGAATAAGGTTAACAGTCAATCTTATTGATCTCTCTTTTGTTTTAAGCAGGTAACCTGTTCAGTGTCTGCAAGAGCAAAGATTATTAAGGGAAGATAACCATGCCTCTTACGGTTCTTCCCATGTTGGGCCCGATTTCTGTGTCTGAGAGCCTCGTGGCCATCATCACGATATGTGTGGTGTATCTGCTCATGCGCCTCATGCGTACTAAGATCCCAGAAGGGCTCCAGAAGCTACCGGGTCCGAAGCCTCTCCCCATCATCGGAAATGTTCTGGAAGTGGGAACCAACCCACATCTGAGCCTGACCGCCATGAGTAAGTGCTACGGCCCTGTCTTCCAGATCCAGATCGGCATGCGACCCGTAGTAGTGCTCAGCGGAAACGACGTGATCCGTCAGGCCCTCCTCAAACAAGGCGAGGAGTTCTCCGGACGTCCGGATCTCTATAGCAGTCGGTTCATCAGCGACGGAAAGAGCCTGGCCTTTAGTTCGGATCAGGTGGGTGTTTGGCGAGCCCGTCGCAAGCTGGCCCTCAGCGCCCTGCGAACCTTTTCCACGGTGCAAGGCGAAAGCTCAGAGTATTCCTGCGCACTCGAAGAGCACATCAGCAAGGAAGGTCTCTATCTGATTGAAAGGCTTCACAGCGTCATGAAGACCGACGGGAGCTTCGATCCCTTCCGGCACATCGTGGTGTCCGTGGCCAACGTGATCTGCGGGATTTGCTTCGGCCGGCGCTACAGCCACGACGATGACGAGCTGGTGAGCTTAGTCAACTTGAGCGACGAGTTCGGGAAGATCGTGGGAAGCGGCAATCCTGCGGACTTCATCCCTTTCTTGCGTATCCTACCAAGCACGACGATGAAGAAGTTCCTGGCCATCAACGATCGCTTCAGCAAGCTGATGAAGAAGATCGTTAACGAACATTACAACACCTTCGACAAGGTGGGAGCTCTCAGACGTGACTATCAGAATGGCTTTCTCTTTCACAATCCATGTGGCTCATCAAATGTGAATTTTGTTTCAGAACAACATCCGTGATATCACCGATTCGCTGATCGACCACTGCGAAGACCGGAAACTGGACGAGAACTCCAACGTCCAAGTGTCTGATGAGAAGATAGTCGGAATCGTTAATGACCTCTTCGGAGCTGGTGAGTGTGTGAAAACTAAATCATTTTCTATCTTCAATCTCTGCATGATATATTAAAGCGTGTCTGTGCTAACTGACAGGTTTCGACACTATCAGTACGGCTCTGTCTTGGGCTGTCGTCTATCTCGTGGCCAACCCTGAGATCCAGGAGCGTCTGCAAAGAGAGCTGAGTGAGTATCTCTGTCTCGCTCTCTCTGTAATTAGAATTAAGCAATCTTAAAAATTAGGGTTTCTTAAAGGAGGTTTCGCAGTGAAACCGTTTTTTGCTCCTCAAATGCGCTTTTCCACTGTGTGGTACGACTCGGTTCGGCACGGCTTGTTACGGCACGGCTCGGTTCGGGTCGGTTTGTGTTTCCACGGCAGTTTAGTGCCGCTTTAGAGTGGGGTGGTGGGGGGGGGATTATTCACGTGTCGTTATAGTTGCTCCGCCTCTACTGCAGTGACATCATTGTAAACGCGCCACAAACAAACTCACAACAAAGGAGCATATCGACGGAATGGTGTTCTTCATTCTCGGCGTGTGGATGTTTTTAACAGCAATGTAGAGGCCTATGAGAACGCTTGGGATTTAACCCCCCCCCAGCAGCAGTGACACAGGCAGGTGTGCTGCGTTACTCGAATAGTTACCTATTCATGTAGAATGTTCTGTGAATTATCAATAAACTTTTGAATAATATTTCAAAATGTTCAATGTATCCCTTGTTCTTTTTTATTTATGTGTTGGTTTGTATCATCCTGGCATTAATCATTTGTCTTTATCAAGAGGTTCATTACATGCTCATACAATAATACATTTCTAATATAGTCTGGAGGTACACGTATTTGATCAGATTGTTTTTAATTGAAGTAAAACACAGATACAAAGGTAAAAATATAAACAGAAAACATACTCTAAAAATATAAAAAGTGCATAAAGTATATACATAAGGCTTTTTCATTCATCCGCTCCTCGGCTATCAACGAGAGGAACGTCTCCTCAACAGACCACGAAACAGTAATTTTTGGGTTGATACAGAAAGGTGCGTCCGATCCTTCGCTGGCGGTGCTGATTTAAATCCAGCGGGTCTATGTTGGGTCTCGTGTCGCACGTTCAGTGACGCAGTAATGATGATTCTCTCCAGCCAATCAGTGATCAGCAGAGTTTACACGTCACGTTTTGGTAGCGGTACGGATCGCTTGGAACCCCAGCCGAGGTGGTACTAAAAAAGTACCAGGTACTGTACCCAGTGGAAAACCCCCCCCCGAAAGTGAACCGTACTGAACTGTACCGAACCGTACTGAACCGTACCATGCAGTGGAAAAGCGCCATAAGAGCCCTTCAGTGAAGAACTGATTTTTTCACCCATTGTTAAGAACCTTGTAAGGTTTCATGGTTGTTAAAGATTCTTCATGGAACCATTGGTGCCAATAAAGAGCCTTTATTTATAAGAGTTTGCAGTGGAAAAGGTTCTTTCACTCTTAAAAATAAAGGTTCTTTATTGGCACCAATGGTTCCATGAAGAATCATGAATCAACTCAAAATAGTGCTTCTATGCCATTTAATAACAGTATATTAAAATGTTCTTCACTCCTAAAAACTAAAAATTGGATATTGTTAGCTCATAGAAGAGCCGTTTTTGGTTCTCCAGTGATCAGCCCAAGAACCATTTTTTCTTAGTGTGAATAATGTTTTTATAATAATCGTCTATAAGGAACCTTAAATGGCCTCTTTATTAGCATTGACAGTTCCTTGAAGAACCTTTAACTTCCATAGAACTTTTCAGAGTTCTTGAAAGTGGAAAAAGTTTCTTCAGATTATTAAAATGTTCCTCACATTAAGAAAAAATGGTTCTTTTAATAAGAACCGATCAATGAAAGGTTCTTCAAAAATTGTTCTGCAAAAACCATCTTTATTTTTGAGTGCATGGTATTGAAGGTTCTTTATGGAGCCATTGATGCCAATAAAGACACTTTATTTTTAAGAGTATAGATCGATTTACTTTACTGACAAATGTTGTTAAACTCTTTCCAGAGGAAAAGATCGGAATGGACCGAACGCCTCGTTTGTCAGACAGAACCGAGTTGCCGCTTCTCGAAGCTTTCATTCTGGAGATCTTCCGTCATTCGTCCTTTCTTCCTTTCACCATTCCTCACTGGTGAGTTAAGAACGGCATCCTTGCATTAAAAAAACCCACATGTGAGTTGATTTACTGAAAATGGACGCCTGTAAACAGTTGCAGAACTATCCGTGCCAATGGTTGCTTGTGTTTTTGTATTTCAGCACGTCTAAAGACACGTCACTCAATGGATATTTCATTCCCAAAGACACCTGTGTGTTTGTAAACCAGTGGCAAGTCAACCATGACCCGTAAGTTTCTCACAATGACTTAAGTGTGGACGGTAAATGGTGCACAACGAAGCTGAACTGTCTGTCTCTTCTTGCAGAGAGCTGTGGAAGGATCCGTCCAGCTTCAATCCCGACCGGTTCCTGACCGCGGACGGTACGGACCTGAACAAGGTGGAAGGAGAGAAGGTGTTGGTTTTTGGGCTTGGGAAGCGGCGCTGCATCGGAGAGTCGATCGGACGTGCCGAGGTCTTCCTGTTCCTGGCCATCCTTCTCCAGAGGTTAACGTTCAGCGGGATGCCGGGAGAAATGCTGGATATGACGCCAGAGTACGGGCTGACCATGAAACACAAGCGCTGTATGCTGCGTGCCACGCCACAACCCGGCTTCGAAGTCAATGGCTCTGCGGCGTAATCTGAACAAAAGTTCATCAGGGTTTGAGCGGAGATCCGTAGCGCCTTCACTTGCGATTCTGGTCCGGTGCAAACCTCGCCATCGGCTCGCAATGCCAAATATGTTTGACTGTGATGCCGGTGCATTTTACTGCAGTAACTTCAACCATGCTGGATAACTGTGCACGTGGCTTTAACATCTTTATCATATACAGACATCTATGTTTTTGTATGCATGGGTTTGTCCTTTCAAAACTCGAATGCTGATGCGGATAACATATTTGTGCTTCCAAACACAGATAACACTGAGTGCCTGTCGCAGCTTCTAATGCTGCTTTAATGCCAGTCTTTTAAACCAATGCCTTCTACTGTCATAAGCTTTATGCAGATTGCTCAGATCTGCTGGACGACATACACTGAAGCTATTTTCCGTTCGATTACGATCCCAAAATGTGATTCAGTTTTAAATATAAAGCCAGTTTTAGCATGCACATTTTCACATGTGCCTGATCTTATGTTCGTACAGACTGTTGAAGATTTATATCTACATTTTTGTGTATTTATCAAGGTGCTTCAATATCATTCTAGATCAAATTTTCTTTCTTGAACCGTGTTTTTGTTGTTTTAATTGTCTCTATGACCTGATACTCTTTGAGGCAGGTGCTTAATGTTCTTTTTATAATGAAGGAATTTAATGTCTGAAGTTATACAGTCCTGCAAATGTAGTCTCATATCAAAATTGTTTTATTTATGAATGCTAAATGAATAATAAAACGTTAATTGTGAATGTGTCTGTCTGTGTTTAAAGATTACACACACATCATTAATTATGTAGAGTTACAGAATATGTATCTAAAATTGAGATCACTGATTGTAATCACTGATTGATTTATTGATGCAATATTCAAATCAAATGGTTATAACGTAGTACTGAATAATCGCCATTTTTATCTGACACTGCATACATCAGGGATCCTCAAATCAGAGTTTAGCTCTAAGCCTAATCAAACACACCTGAGCATGCTAATCAGCGTCTCAGGTAAATCACAGGTAGGTGAGTTTGATCAGGGTCGGAGCTAAACTCTGCAGCAGATTGGCTCTCCAGGGAAAGATTGGAGGAACCCTGGCATACACGAATCTCAGAGAAAACCAGCTTACACACCAGGTAAGTGACAGGTTGTTTTAATTTAACATG
Organism: Schizopygopsis malacanthus; assembly: GCA_027474115.1. NCBI lineage: Eukaryota > Metazoa > Chordata > Actinopteri > Cypriniformes > Cyprinidae > Schizopygopsis > Schizopygopsis malacanthus. Next base: position 36,213,483 of record CM049873.1, on the reverse strand, counting down.
ATTTATTGGTCATTTGAGGAGACCAGCATGGGATGATAAACACAAAAACGCATATCTACAGACTGCTTGTATTTTTGTTTTTGCCTTTATTTAACCAGAACCTCACTGAGATTAAAAATCTCTTTTCCAGGAGTGTCCTGGCCAAGATAGACGGCCCAGTTATACAAATACACGTACAACAAAAAACAGTACAGCACAACAATAAAATATTATAGCATTAGAAGCATTTGCAAATCATTAAATCATTTTCTATTGCACACAAAAGTGTTTTAAATTTACTAAGAGACACCAACTGATTTAGCTGCGGTTTCATTTGAAGAGAGTTCCACTTTTACCTAAATTAGTTCGTGCTGAAGGTACAGATTATAAAAAGATTGGGAACGCAATGAATAGTTAACAACCACTTTTGGGTGAATCAAACAACAGAGATAGGATGGCAAAAAACCCAGAATAGCTTTGTAAATCAATAAATACCAATGCATTTGCCTTCGAACAGCAAGTGAAGACCAGGCAACTCTATTATAGAGTATACAATGATGTGTATAAAATGTACAATAAATCTTAAAGCACCGTGATACACCGCTTCCAGAGAGGCAAGAAGATAAGAAGAGGCGTGCACTATAGTCAAGAATCGGTAAACAAGTTCCAGACACAAGCTTCTTCCTTGCATTAAATGAAAAGCAAGACTTGTTTCTGAATTAAAATCCTAGCTGCTTCTTCAACTGTAATCGCAAATAATTAATATATGAATCAAAACGTAGTTTGTCATCAATTATGATGCCCAGATACTTATACTCTGACACTGTTTTCCTTGCAGAGTTCGGAGAACAACAACCATCCAAAGTATTTCTAGAGTTTGATAACCACATAAATCAACTGTAAAGTAACTTAGTATTACCGTTGTTTTTAAACAAGTACCATGGTATAGTAAGATCAGGTGGTAATACTATGGTATTTGGAAATATATTTACATTTTTGTAGGTGATGATTCTTTAAATCGGGGGTTTTTCATGTGGAAAACAAAAACAAAGAAAGATTTAGATGAAATTAATTTTGTTGATATTAAAACAATTCAGTTAACAGTGAAAATAAATAATACAAATTACATTAAAATAATCACTAATTTATAACAATATAAAAATAGACAATACTCAGTACACTACTAGACAAGCCGAAAACGTTATGCAACTTAATGCATACTAAATATTTATATATTTACTCAATAATATCCAACCCATAAAACCCCACGGTGACGCGGGTTCATCATCATGGTGGGTGTGTGGAAGTCAGCAGATGCATCTTATTATTAAAGGACAGTTGACCCAAGAAAGTCTGATGAGAATAATGTTGTTTGGTTCCCAACATTCTTCAAAATAACTTACTTTTGTGTTTCACCGAAGGAACGACTCCGTCTAAATACAGCTCACTGTCCCAAATATATATCAGAACACCTTCAGGGGAACTGTGCCACGGTACAGCGTGCTGATATTCTATTTTCATATCTTACATTCTATTCTGTTCTGTTCTACTCTATTTTTCTTTCTGTTATGTTCTGTTCTGTTCTATACTTTTTATTCTCTTCTGTTGTAATCTATTTTATCCTAGTCTAGTCTATTTTTTTCTGTTCTTATATTCTATTCATATATATTTTGTTCAATTCTATTCTGTTATGTTCTATTTTATTTTAATTATATGCTGTTCTGTTCAATTCTATTCTAATATTATGTTATTTGGACACATTCTGTTCTGTTCTATACTTTTTTATTCTCTTCTGTTGTAATCTATTTTATTCTATTCTATTCTAGTCTGGTCTATTTTTCTGTTCTTATATTCTATTCATATGTATTTTGTTATATTCTGTTCTATTGTATTTTATTCTGCTTTATGCTGTTCTGTTCCATTCTATTATCCTGTTCTTTTAAATGATATGTTATTTGGACACGTTCTATACTTTTGTATTATCTTCTGTTGTAATCTATTTTATTCTATTCTAGTCTAGTCTATTTTTCTGTTTTTATATTCTATTGATATCTAGTTTGTTCTGTTCTATTCTGATCTTATGTTCTGTTCTGTTTTATTTTGATATATTCTGTTCTGTTCAATTCTATTCTAATATCTTGTTCTTTTCAATAATATTTTATTAGGACACATTCTGTTTTATTAGGACATATTCTAATATATTCTGTTCTATTTTATTTGGACATATTCTGCATTATTACCTTCTATTCTATTTTCTGTTCTATTATAACATCTTCTCTTCTATTCTATTTTATTGATATGTCCTGTTTTATTTTGATATATCCCATACTATTTTAATTTGTTCTGTTCTATTCTATTCTTTGTTCAGGACTTATTCCTGTATTATCTCTGGTTCTATTAGTTCAGATTTTAAATGCATTTCACTGACCTTATGAAAGTTGAAAATATAATTTAAAGCGACATGCTTTGATGTTACTAATAATATATTTTTTTAGTTTACAGCATTAGGTTTTTCATATGGAATAATAGCTAGGTGCAGCTTTTCAAAAGAACAAGCACGTGATAGTAACACACAGTACATGATGCACGTATAGTCACGAAATAACAGACTCTCCACTCGATCACACGAGACGCAATTCAACACCTCTTCAGCCGAGCTTTGTGTTCATTCAAGTGCAGAAATATAATCTAGTGTGGTTTGAGAGAGGCATTCAGCAGTCACGTGACCCACCGTTACTATCACCTGCAGTGAAACTTTGAGTCTGCTAGTATAGCGATTAAAGAGTGAGGATGATTAAAGCCGCCGGTGTTCATTTACAAGCCCGTGGACTTTTGAACGCGCCGCCGCCGCCGCTGTGTTTATCTGGGTCAGGTGACCTTCGGCACGGAGCAGAATTACGCTGTTTATTCCCTGCAGAGCAGTTCTTCTGTTTTCACTCCGAGGCTTTTCCAGGAACTTTTCCTGAATGGGAGAGCGATGAGCGGTCGCTTATCAGCGCTGCCCTGCGCTGGCATCTTCGCTGGCATTTCCTCCTGTTTGCAGCGCGACCTCCGAACATTCCCATCGCGTGCTAAAGCCCTAAACCCAAGTTCCTCTGGATAATGTGCTTGAGACTAAGATCAATAAACAGAGCCCCTCCCCTCCAGAGGAAGCGGTAATAAGCAAGGCTGCAAGGTGAATATGCCCCCCCACCTCTCTTTCTCTAACATGCCCCCCCCCCACCCTCTTTCTCTAACATGCCCCCCCCTCTCTTTCTCTAACATGCCCCCCCCTCCCTTCCTCTAACATGCCCCCCCTCTCTTTCTCTAACATGCCCCCCTCTCTCTCTCTAACATGCCCCCCCTCTTTCTCTAACATGCCCCCCCTCCCTTCCTCTAACATGCCCCCCCCCTCTCCTCTAACATGCCCCCCCCCCCTCTCTTTCTCTAACATGCCCCCCCCCTCTCTTTCTCTAACATGCCCCCCCCCCCTCTCTTTCTCTAACATGCACCCCCCCCCCTTTCTCTTTCCTTCTTTCATTCTCAACAACAGGAAATTCCCCACAACAGGAAGTCGAGCGAGTCCCAGCGAGGCCGGAAGATATTGATTGAGAAGGCGGTCAGTGGCGGAGCCAGGGGTGGACAGGGTGATCACTGATCTAAGCCTTACAGTGGTTCCCAGCCACGTTCCTGGAAGCCCCCCAACACTGCATGCTTTCCTTGTCTCCTTAATCAAACACACCTGATTCAGATCATCAGCTCATTAGTAGAGACTCCAAGACCTGTAATGGGTGTGTCAGACAAAGGAGAGATGCAAAATGTGCAGTGTTGGGGGGGCCTCCAGAAACGTGGTTGGGAACCACTGATCTAAACCTGGCCACCCTGCTCAAAACTGCAGTTAGTGAAACCCGACACACAACAAGAAGTACATTCTCAACCTCACACTAAACACAGACCGAAATCTAACATGGTGTCACTTCTTTGCCATCTCAAGGCACTGCTTTCAAAAACACCTCCACTATAAACCAATTGATCAAACTCAGTGAATTTTTGCATTCAACAAAAACAAAAGGCAGTAAGAGGAATAAGAAGCAACATCTTTGGCCACAGCTATTTTGAATGTCCCAGGTCAACATCACAATATATTCTGCAATCATGCCAAAATAGCTCCTTACAACACCAACCACATCACGTTTTTAAGACCGACTAGAAGCAACTGGTTCCATTATTCCAGTACCTCCTTTCTTTTTCCCTTCCGCATGGCAGTGGAAGGTTTATGACCCCGACTCTGTTATTGAAGCTATGGCGGTGATCTGATAGATGCAGAGTCTGTGTAAGGATGGGTTCACATTCGGGAAGATTGCCTGTGATGTGGACGAAGTGGTCAAACCCAGCTATATGACTTTTGATAAGCTAGTAAATGCAGTAGTCAAATCGAGTTTTATTCAGCTCTGACTCCTTGCTAAGTTGGAGTTTTTTTTTTACTTGTGCTGAGTTTGATAGAGTTATACATGTTTGGATTGAGCACAGCAGTGTGTAAGCATGCGTGTATCATACGATACCAAAACTGGGTTTTGTTAAATTATTGTAAAATTTTTCATTTTGCAAAAGATCTGAGATGTTTCTGAGTGTGGACGTGTGAATTATGTTTAGTTTTTATCAAACAAGCCTTGTTACAATTGTGCTTAAGCAATCGAAAAAAAACTGTAATGTTAAATGTTTTGCCTTATTGTACTGTATGAGCTCTGCTGCATGTGCACACACACTCTCTCTCTCTCTCTCACACACACACGCGCACGCACGCGCACACACACACACACACACACTCTCTCTCACACACACACTGACATACTCACTCACTCTCTCTCACACACACACACTCACACTCTCTCTCACACACACACACACACACTCACACACACACTCACTCTCACACACACACACACACACACTCACACTCTCTCTCACACACACACACACACACACACACACACACACACACACACACGCTGACACACACTCACACTCACTCTCACACACTCACACACACACACACACACACACACACACACACACACACACACACACACACACACACACACGCTGACACTCACACTCACACTCACTCTCACACACACACACACACACACACTCTCTCACACACACACACACACACACACACACACACACGCTGACACTCACACTCACACTCACTCTCACACACTCACGCACACACACACTCTCTCACACACACACACACACACACACACACACACACTCACTCACACACTCACGCACGTCCTGATTTTGCTGAGTTAGATGTGTTCCTGAGTCAACATATATTGTTGACCCTGGAACAACATTTTAATCAAAAAATGAAATCTTGACCATTTCCCTAAACCTAACCTTAATCATGAGTAATCCCTAAAATCAGAGGAAACGATAGATGAATGACATTGATGTACAAGCACCAAACACTGATTGTAAGCCTAAACTTCCCAAAAATGATAAACTTGTTCTTCAAATCTGATTGGTTAATAACAATGTTGATCCAGGAACATGTTGCACTTGGTAAAATCAGGTTCTGCACACGCACACGCACACGCACACGCGGCACACACACACGCACACTCTCACACGCACACTCACACACACACACACACACACACACACACACACTCTCACACACACACACACACCGATGGTTTTGCACATGCATCTCTGTTTCAAAAGCTGGAAGTTTACTTAAGCTGTGTTTTGCCCTAATACTCCTGTGGCTTCCTTCCTTCCTGTGATTGGCTGCTGACAGGTGGGCGTTGTTCTTGGCTGTCACACGTCTGTCAGTCTCTGGAGTGTGAGAACATGAGATGCTCCTCCAGTATCCACGAGGAGCTGTGATTTACTGTAAACTGATATGTCATGTGTTTACACAGAGAAATTATGTCATGTAGCTCTCTGGCTCCATTAACAATAATAACGAGTCTCATGAATTTGGATAAAAGCATCTGGTGATGTGTCACAGAAGTCTTAATTCATATTTCACAAATTAAGGTCTTAATTAAGATGGCTTGCATTAAAGCATAAAAAGTTCTGCCATTAAATATGAAGTATTTTTTTGTCTTGATTTGCAGTTCTAATATCTAAACATCCTTAAATCAAAAATACATTAGATGCAAATTAAAGTCTTGTTTTCTGAGAAATGGAGCAATTTAAGCACAAATATCTGTCGGTGCGGAATTATAATTGTTTTTGCTTTTAATTATGTTGATATTTCTGAGCCCGTTAGGGTTAGATATTTGTTATATATTTGCAGATATTTGTTATTATTTTAATCTTGCATTCACTTGATGTTGATTGGTTTCTAATATTATGTGTCCCTGGAGCACAGAAGCCGTCATAAGCAGCACAGCTTTGTAGCAATAGCCAACAATATATTGTATGCGTCAAAATTATAAATTTTTCTTTTATGATAAAAATCATTAGATATTAAGATCATGTAAATTTCCTATCGTAAATATATCAACTTAATTATTGATTAGTAATATGCATTGCTAAGAACTACATTTAAAGATGATTTTCTCAATATTTAGATGTTTTGCATCCTCAGATTCCAGATTTACAAATATTGTCCAAACCATACATCAATGGAAATATTATTTATGATGCTGCATAAATCACCATTAACAATAATGAGAAGCTCAAAAGGCATGATAATTGGTAGAGAAATGTGGTTAATTGTCATAAAAAACTTTTTTTTTTTCTTTATGCAAAACATAATTTTACGATTAAATGTGACCTGGAATTTTTTTATTTTTTTAATTTTTTGTGTGTGTGCGTGCAATGCGTGGGTGTGTGAAATCTGTACTTTTTTCTGTTGTTTTAGTATTATTAGAAAACTCTAATAGTTTTAACTAATATTTTTTATTAGTTTTAAATTTTTACATTATCCATTTTTATTTTAGTGAAAGTTTCGGTCATTTTGTTGTTGTTTTATTTATTATTGTTTTATTTTAAATGCATATATAGCTTATTAATTTTTAATTCAGTTGTCTTAGTTTCTTTAGTACGTCAAGTTAGAGCAAAAAAATATATATATATATATATATATATTATATAAAATGTATTTGTATATTTTGTTATGTTTTAAATATATTGATTATTTATTAGATTTTATTTGGAGTAACAGACATGTCTTTTCTCAGGTTGAACGAATGTGAAGGCCTTGTGTTATCTAATCAGATCAGCCGTGTTAATTGGTTAATGAGCGCGGGCCCGGAGCAGGGTCCGGAGTGTGGCGTGAGAGCGGATCGCTGGCGTGCGAGGCTGTGTTAGCGTGACAGATCAGCTGAACACCAGGTTTTTCCAGTTTTTCTGTGTCTGCTGTGTTTGAGCACGCATCAGCTCACGCGTACACGAGCTTCAGGATGATTCCTGGGAGAGATCTGTGTTATAGAGCAAAGATAAAGCTCAGGATTATTGGTCTGCGTGTTGTGACATTTACTGTAAACACAGGGGAAAAGGCTCAGAACGAAACAGTAATTTAGTGTAAACAAAAATACACTTGCAACATTTACTGGACTGAACTTGAATTAATATTCAATCTAAATCTATTTATACCTTTATATTATACTGATAAACATCATAATAAAACATCTATTAAAATAGACACATGATGAATTAGAGTAGCTTATATTAGGTAAATACTTATTTTCATATATATATATATATATATATACACATATGTTATATTACTATATAACATTACATATATATATATAAATATAAATAGTCAAATCAAGTAACCTTTATTTATATAGCGCCTTATATATAACAATACAAATTGTGTAAATAATGTAAAATGACAAGATTAAACTCCCCTTTTTCAATTAAAGGCATTTCATTATTGAATTCAGTGATGTCATCGTCCAGCTCAGTTCAGTTTAAATACACACACACACACACACACACACATACTCGCACTCACATACATACACATACACACACACACACATTCCCATACATACACATATATACATATATATATATATATATATATATATCACACATACACACACACACTCACATATACATATATACACACACACACACACACACTCACATATACATATATATATACACACACACACACACACATATATATACACACACACACACACACACACACACACTCACAAATATATACATATATACACAAACATACACACACATACACATATATATATATATACACATATACACATATACACACACACTCTCTCTCACAAGTTTAAGCTACTCCGCTCAGTTCAATCTGTCGTGTGTGGACAGCCCATAGTTCTGTCAGTCGTCTTAACATGCTGTCTATGAAGGGAGCTCACTAGTGCTCGTACTGTAGTCTGAACTGATGGGACTCAACCCATCACTAGCACTAAATAGGAACGCCGTGTTCAGCTCTAAAAATATCTCAGAGATAAACAACCAGAGAAAATTGCTTCCTAAAAGCTGTGCAGCCGTGCCGTATCCCCCTCAAGATGGGCTGATTAAGACGTGCCCGGAAAACCTCGAGAAACACGAGTGCCACACCCAAGATGGCCACCAGCTTCCCCCCGAAACCCTGCAGACGGAGCCAGCGGCATTTATAATATTACAGACCATTTCTGTTTCAAATAAACACTGTTCTTCTGAACTTTCTATTATCTGTGAATCCTGAAAAATAACATGCATTAGTTTCCACACAAATATTGTGCAGCACGACGGTTTTCAACATTGATAATAATCATAAATGTTTCTTGAGCAGCATATTATTATGATTTCTGAAGACACTGAAGACTGCAGTAATGATGCTGAAAATACAGCTTTGATTACAGAAATAAATTACAGTTTAACACATATTAACATAGAAAACTGTTTTTTTTTCATTATAATAATATTTCACAATTTTCCAATGTATTTTTGATCAAATAAACACAGCTGTGATGAACAGAAAAGATTCTTCCAGAAACACTAAAGAACCTTTTAGGACTTTTGAACAGTTGCGTTTAACAATTAAAATACATTTTTGCACATGATGAAAAAAACAAAAAAAAATCTTTAATATTTTATTATGAATTAAATATCATTTTAGGATGAAGCAGGTGTGCAATGCAGCACTGGTTACTTCCAGATTTGAGAGCTTAGTTGATGCACATTCATGCATTGACTGGGAGTCGAACCCGTGACCTTGGCGTTACTGTTTGAGCTGATGGAGTGGATATACTTCTGTGCCTCACTGCTTTTCCTTTCAGTGACAAATACTGATGAAAGCATCATTGGGGAAGGTTTGGTGGTGATGTTAAAGTTTAGCTGAGTGTAGAAATGATCATTTTAACAACGGCTCATCGTTCGAAGCGTTTAGGATCACCGTGACACAAGTGTGCGTTTGTTCCTGTCTGCTTTAGAGGTTGGTCATTTTCTGTAGTTGGCATCTGACCGTCTGGAGCTGGACTTCAGAGCAGGCTGAGCCCCAAACACACATCAGTCATTAAACACACACTCCTGCTCACACACACACACACACGCACACACAAACACACAGACACAAACACACACACACACACACAGACACACTCCCAGACAGACACACACACACA
>CM049873.1:36186396-36198896 GCA_027474115.1 Schizopygopsis malacanthus | reverse complement strand
TATTTATTAAAAGCAAAGACTTAACATTAAAAACCGAACAAAAAGACAGCTACAAAATAAACAAAATATGGTTTCCAGATGCAAACTATAAAAAGTGCAGTACATGATACATCATTAATAACATTCATATTTCTGCATAATTATGTTTCTGTGATTTCGATGCAAGTCTTCGCCTAGAGTTTCCTATAGAAGCTGCTGTGCGGATCACCAATTAAATAAATATAATCGATTACACACATTAAAGAATCGTCTCGAGGACTCGGACCAGCGCGTGACGTCACCGGCGCCGCAGCGGACCGGAGTGGAAGCGCTAGAGTCTCGAGCGCAGCGACATTTTCACCTCATCTCATTTCCTCTTCATCCACAGCAGGCCTGATTCACACTGTCTGGTCTCGAACCCGCGACAGCTGCATGCTCGGAACACACCGGAGCCCAAAGCCTTCAGAAGAGAAGCGGACGCTCGTGCGCGGGTGAGTGCGTTCATCCACGCGTTTAGTGCATCTATCACCCGACCGCGTTTCACGTTGATCATTGACCGATTGCTGTCAGCTGATCGCCTGTGTTCTTCCTTCTGCTCGTTGTGTGTTTGTGCTCATGCATTAGTGATTTCACACATGCATTGTGTTTCTGCCGCTTGCACGCGACGATCCAGATGCGTGAAATAAAGCTGCGGATCACAGGTGATGTGCATGCGTGGTCCTCTCAACATCTCACGTGCATTCATCTCTATTTATCATGCATGACTTTACATACAGCTGATGCTGGTGTTGCATCTGCTTTACTTTGGATGATGGCATTCATCGTTTACTGTAGTATACTGTGGTGCTTTGACATTTCTGAATGAGTGTTATAACATTGAATATCCATGCAAAATTACATTATCGTTATTTTACTCTAGTATCCGTCCAGAAAACATTATAATGTTGCCACATGTGAGCAAAAAACAGTCTTAAGGTATATTTGTATGGGTCAAAATTATACATTTTTATTTTATGCCAAAAATCATTAGATATTAAGATCATGTTCTATACCGTAAATATATCAAAACTTAATTATTGATTATTAATATTCATTGCTAAGAACTTAATTTGAACAACTTTAAAGATGATTTTCTCAATATTTAGATTTTTTTGCACCCTCAGATTCCAGATTTACAAATATTGTCCAAACCATACATCAATGGAAATATTATTTATTCAGCTTTCAGATGATGCATAAATCCCAATAATAATAAAAAGACCCGTATGACTACTTTTGTGCTCCAGGGTCACATATTATAGTAAGGTTCATTTAGAAATTCACCCGATGATTTAAATTGCAAATAAATGTCCCAAGTTTCCCGAAATAACCCAAACAAACATAAAAAGAGACTCTCTATATCTATGCAATGTTTCCATGCCGTGATGTTCGTAAGGAAACCCGTGGAACGGCGTAGTACAGTGTTTAGTGTGCTGGCGAGGACTTTAAAGAGCCAGACGGCAGAGACCCGACCCGGACGAGCCTTTGGAAACACACTCGTCTGATTGCAGAAGCAGCCTTGCCAACCCAAAGCATGCTGTACGGCTCGGGACACATGCATATTAAAGGCAAGACACTGTGCATAGAGCAGAGATATGAAATGCCAATGCATATTAGAGTTTAAGGTTCTCTTGCATTTCTCTATAAATCTGAAAATGCTGTCATCAGACTGAATTAAACTGGTTTTTAGGAATACGATGTGTGAATGAAAGCTAAACACTGAATATAAAGCTGTTAGTTTTAGTGTTTGTAAGTGCTGCTGAAGTGGAAAAATGAACCCACAGCCTTTAAATATATACTTTTTCAGCACATTTTTATGAATAAAATATATAATTAATTTATATTCACTACACTCAAAAGTTTGTGATCCGTGAGATTATTAATGTTTTTAAGAGAGTCTCTTCTGCTCATCAAGGCTGTATTTATTCAATTAAATATACAGAAAAAACTCTAATATTATTGCAATTTATAATATTGGTTTCCTATTTTAATATATGTTCAAATATAATTTATTTCTGTGATCAAAGCTGTATTTTCAGCATCGTTCTTCAGCGTCACACGATCTTCAGAAATCATAATAATATGCTGATTTATTACGAGTGTTTATTGTTTTTGGGACCGGTGATATTTTATTCTACGATTCTTTGATTTAATAAAAAGTTAAAAAGAACAGCATTTATTTAAGAAAAATATTTTGTTACAATATAAAATTATATTTAAAAGTTTGCGGTCAGTTAATTTTTTATTTATCTTTTTTAAATAAATTAATACTTTTATTCGGGGGGGAGGTGTTAAATTAATAAAAAGTCACAGTAAAGACTTATATTGTTAGAAAATATTTATATTTTGAACAAATTATATTTTTTGTAACTTTGTATTCATCAAAGAATCAAAGAAAAAATATCACTTTCCAAAAAAACAATATGAAGTTTCAAATAAATATATAAATCTGCATATTAATATGATTTCTGAAGATCGTGTGACGCTGAAGAATGATGCTGAAAATACAGCTTTGATCACAGAAATAAATTAAATTTTAACATATATTAAAATAGGAATGCAATATTATAAATTGTAATAATATTTAATTGAATAAATACAACCTTGAGCAGAAGAGACTCTTAAAAACATTAATAATCTCACAGATCACAAACTTTTGACCGGCGGTGCGAATGATTTATGAACAAACCTCCAGAATATACAGAGGAATAAACCTAAGGTTTGGAGTTTGTAAGAGCTGGGAAAACATTTCAAGATAGAAGTTAAAATGTAAATGATAAAGTTCAATAAAACAAAGACTCTACGTGTATTCTGGATGTTTTCTGAAAACATAAAACTGACCATTGCATGACTATATCTTAATAGACATGGACGTGTTTCTGGTCTCTCCAGAAGAGAGAGAGAGAGAGAGAGAGAGCGAGTGAGTGTGTGATAGAGAGAGTGAGTGAGTGAGTGTGAGAGAGAGAGAGAGAGAGAGAGAGAGTGAGTGAGTGAGTGAGAGAGTGTGTGAGAGAGAGAGAGTGAGAGAGTGAGTGAGTGAGAGTGAGTGAGTGAGTGAGAGAGAGAGAGTGAGTGAGTGAGTGAGTGAGTGAGAGTGTGAGAGAGAGAGTGAGTGAGTGAGTGTGTGAGAGAGAGAGTGAGTGAGTGAGTGAGTGTGAGAGAGAGAGAGAGAGAGGGAGTGAGTGAGAGTGAGTGAGTGAGTGAGAGTGTGATAGAGAGAGAGAGTGAGTGAGTGAGTGTGTGATAGAGAGAGTGAGTGAGTGAGTGAGTGAGTGAGTGAGAGAGAGAGAGAGAGAGAGAGAGAGGGAGTGAGTGAGTGAGAGAGAGAGAGAGTGAGAGAGAGAGAGAGTGTGGGAGAGAGAGAGAGAGAGAGAGAGAGAGAGAGAGAGAGGGAGTGAGTGAGTGAGAGAGTGAGAGTGTGAGAGAGAGTGAGTGAGTGAGAGAGTGACTGACCGCTGGACCACAGCAGATCTGGAGAGAGAGAGAGAGAGAGAGAGTGTGTGTGTGTGTGTGTGTGTGTGTGTGTGTGTGTGTGTGTGTGTGTGTGTGTGTGTGTGTGTGTGTGTGTGTGTGTGTGTGTGTGTGTGTGTGTGTGTGTGTGTGTGTGTGTGTGTGTGTGTGTGTGTGTGTGTGTGTGTGTGTGTGTGTGTGTGTGTGTTTCGGTTCATTGATGCGCGTCACCTTTCTGTTTGGAGCCGCTGATGCTCGGAAACCGCTGTGGTTGATGCTTTTTAACCAGATCTCTGAATGCTGTTTATCAGTTCAGGTTGAACTACTGAAGCAATAGATGTTTGTTTGATTGTGGAGGATATTGATGGCATAGCATAAAGGATATAAACTATATAGAAGAAAATAGAGCTGTGCATGAAGAGGTGAGGGCTTATTTAAAGCCTCCACTTAAACATTGCAGGAAAATAAACTCAAAACCGATTAATGTTACTTTGTAGAATCTATATTTTATATTCATGTAGAGATGACAGAAAATGTACTCGTCTTAAATATGTGACCCTGGAGCACAAAACCAGTCAATTTTTCGAATTTGAGATTTATGCATCGTCTGAAAGCTGAATAAATAATATTTCCATTGATGTATGGTTTGGACAATATTTGTAAATCTGGAATCTGAGGATTCAAAAAAATCTAAATATTGAGAAAATCATCTTTAAAGTTGTTCAAATGAAGCTCTTAGCAATGCATATTAATAATCAATAATTCAGTTTTGATATATTTACAATAGGAATATCTTCATGGAGCATGCTCTTAATTAGGGGTCGACCGATATATGTTTTTCAGGGCCGATGCCGATACCGATTATTACAGATCAAGTAGACCGATAACCGATATTTTGAACCGATATACGTGTCTGGTGTAAAAATGAAAATGAATGCCAAAATTAATAATAACAAGAGCTCTGACAAAAAAACGTTCTTTAAATGCTTTTAAACATGTCTTTAATTCTGAAAACTGTTAATAACAACAACATTAAATAAACAGTAATATTAATAATATTAATAATAACATAAGTACAGAGATCACCCAGAAGCATTCTGTAAACATTTTGTAAAACTTAAAGTAAACGTATTTAGCGTATTGTGTGATTATTCTCAACAAAAGTTGTAATAATTGTTGTAGTTGTATTACGTATACAGTAATATATTCGGCTAACCCGAACTTATATTTTGACAGGTTGCCATGAGGACCTTTTAAGTTTCTGTAGCCTATGTATATATGATATGACGATCGTTTTACTCAAATGAAACGGTCAAATGCTCATGAAGTGACTCTCCGAGCAGTTCTGGGGATGTTGTTCATGTATTTATGTCCTCATTTAGTGAGACGGCAGACGCTGGAAACACCGCGAGCATCACGCGCTTCAGTATGTATGTGTGCAGTAAATGAAACCGCACGTCTGTGTCATTCATTAACTGAGATGCAGAACATGCAGGATTCATATTTAAAGTGTTTTTGCAGCTTAATATTTATAGATACTAGTCCATAGCGCGAGTCGATTTAAGTGTACTGACCTACTTTTGATTAATTCATCCAAACTTCGACACATTCCGCGACATTCCGCGTTATACGGTAAATTCCATTATATGACTGATTCCGCCCGCATTTTCCGCATCGCGGACATCATAGGTTATATTGAGGTGTTTTGCAACTTCAGCAACGTCTGCTGCTGCTTTACCTTTGAGAGACAACTGATGCGTGATCACTGAGGCAGCTCCAGTTAGCATGTGCTCTCGGTGTGAGACTGCCTTCAGTTTTCCGCGTTGATTGGTCGGACTCGTGATCATATCAGATGAGCGGTGGGCAGAGATTGCTCTCAGAGATTGAGAGATCGCCTCACTCTCACAGAGTGTTGAGCTCAGACAGGCTGCATCGAGCCAAATAGTGCATTTAAACATTAAATAGTTTCACCTGTATTATTTATTCACCAATAAATAATGTCACCTGTAAATAGTATGTTTGTTTGCATTAAAAAAAAACGAAAAAAAAAAAAAAAAAAATTATCGGCAAATCTGTTTTTAAAATGGCCGATATCGATAATCGGTAAAATGCTTAATATCGGCGCCGATAATCGGCCAGGCCGATAATCGGTCGACCCCTACTCTTAATATCTAATGATTTTTGTATTGAATCTGGACTTGTGTTATATACTCTGGAGTGTACAGGTCAGATTCCGGGTCACCGCCTGCGGCACACTGAACCAGCGCTGCTCGTGGCCCAGATCTGAGTATCGCCTCAGATATGATATGAATATCTGCGATCAGAGGTCATGGTTTATGTCATATAGTGCTTTACACAGCAGATTTACTCATTTACAGAGCTGGGTTACTTCGAAACTATAGTCTACAAAAAATGTAGTTAGTAACGAAATCCAATAAGACCTAACTCGTTTACCACATTGACTTTAATCTCGTAACATATTGATATAAACATACACATAGCAAGAAAGTGTATTCCAGTGCATTGAATATTACATAAACTAGGGTTCATAAAGAAACTGTGAATATATAATTATTGAAATGTGTAATTGAAGATCATTGAGTGGTCTTTGACTGTCCACAGATCTAGAAGGCTTTCTGAATGTGTACGCGCTAGCCAGTTTTAGAAAGGAGTTGGGAAGAATCAATTAATTATGAATCATTTATTGCTGTTGTGTAATTAATCACGTAACTAAGTCCTTATCCATCTTCAAGAATCGCTGAAAACACATCTTCATCTTTATTTGAGCCTCTAATACTCTCTATTCTATTCTATTCTTTAAAAAAGACTTGCACAACTGCTTGTTCTTTTTATTTATTATATGATTCATAAAAAATAACCTTGTTACGTGCACCGTGTTAAGCTAACTGAGACTTGTCGTGTGTATTGTTGGTTCTGATCGCTTCTGTTGTGCTTGTTTGTAAGTCGCTTTGGATTAAAGCATCTACTAAATGACTCAATGTAAATGTTATCTGATTACTTAATATAATATAATTTTAAGTACATAATTTTAAGAATCTGATAACGTAATCCAGATGACATGTAATCAGTTACTACCATTTCTGATTATTTATTTCACGCACGCAGTCACACACACACACTCTTACACAGACACACACACACACACACTCACACACACTGTCACACTTTCTCTCTCTCACACACACACACACACACTCACACACACTGTCTCACACACACACACACACACACACACACACACACACACTCACACACTGTCACACACACTCACACACTGTCACACACACTTCCCCAGCTCAAATTGCTGATTTTTTCAAGCCTGTAACTCAAGAAGTATTAAAGCTATCTGAACGCCCTTTTAGCCATTGGTTCTTAACAAACTTTCCTTTTGGTATCTTCATTTTAAGGCCCTGTATGGTTCGGTTCCAGAGATATTGGGAGCTCAATATGGCTCCAGGTGTAAATTGTTAAACTGTACTCAGTGGTCAAAAACCAAATGTGGGTCAGTTTGCAAAAATATTAAAGCTAGAAATGCCTTGTTTCCTTCGGTCAAAACTACTCCATTGAACATAGATGTCTGAGTGCAATAAATATTATTTCCCAAAGCTTGGTGGCTATAACTCAAGAAGTATCAAAGATATCGCAATATGATTTCAGATACGGGTGCTTAATAAAGTGCTTATACTGGTTATTTTGTTCTGGTTTCTTGTCTTGTGCTGGTTTTGCTGGATTTTTCTTGGATTTTTGCTTGTTTTGTTCTGGTTTCTTACAGATTTTATGCTGGATTTCTGCCGGTTTTGCACTTTTTTTTTTACTATTTTTGTGCCGGTTTTGTCTTGGATTTAATTCGATTTTGTTCTGGTTTTATACAGGTTGTGCACTAGTGTTTGTGTTGTCTTGTGTTTCTGATCTGTGTAATCAGACAGGAAGCAGAAGTCGTCATGCGCTTCCTCTAGGGATCGTCACTGGTGTGTGAACAGGAAGTAGAATCATGAGCACCTGCTCTAAAAGCATCAGTGTTTTATTCCCAGCGATGATGTCATGTTGTCCGCTCATTTGCATCGGCGGTTCTTGTATTGTCGCTCACACTGAAGCGTGTTCATGCGGAGCTGCTCTATTCAAATGTCCTGAGATGATCCGGCCGTTCATTTGAATTAACCTGCTGAAGATTACGGTCCGTGACTGACCGCTGAGGGTCACTTCCGTCTCTGATGGACTTGTTTCTGTTCTTGAATCTCTCATTATTTTGTCTGTGCAGTGAAGGTTGAGTGCTATATTTACTCCTGCGTGATTCTCTTCAGACTCTTGTAAGTTTGTCATCATCTGGTGTTTAAACATGTTCAAGCTGCTGCGTCTGAGAGAAACGGATTCGCTTCGGAGTCTCAGTTTAAGGGCAGACAGATTGGATTGAGTTTGTAATGAAATGAACGAGTCGTGGATCTCTGGAGCTGATTGATTCTTGTATCTGAGACCTGTCCTGATTCTTTTAGATGTTTGCTGGATTTGCTTAAAAATATACATTTGCTGAAAATCTCCTCATCCTCAGGCTTGGATCAGGAGGAGTGTGTTTCTTCATCAGGTTTGTAGAAATGTGTCTCTGCATCGGTGAATGGGTGCCGTCAGAATGAGAGTCTGATAAAAACATCACAGCACTCGAGTCCATCAGATAACTCGCACTCGCACGCACGCCCACACTCTCTCACACACACACACGCCCACACTCTCTCACACACACACACACACACTCACACTCACACACTCTCACACACACTCTGAGTGACTGGATGTGTGTGTTTTGTCTCCTCAGCTCTGATGGTTCTCGTCAGCCTGTGACACTCAGAGACTCCAGCATCAGTGCTCAGCATGTCCGCTCTACAGGTACACACACACACACACACACACACACACTAGAGAAAAACATCTCATTATATTTGCATAACTCGGAAAAACTCAATTTTTTGGGGTGGGTTATTTACTTAATTTTGTTTTCTTGAATATGTGTGTAAATAAATAAATATAGTTATTATTAAAACAAATGATACTTTGCATGAGGTAAATTTAATCTATTTTTAGGTGGGCAGATTGAGTTATTTTAAAATACAAAAATTAAAATTGTGTATTTATTTCATTTTATTTTATTTATAATAATTTATTTTAAATAAACCCTATTTTTACAATGTGGTATTTGGTATTTATGCATAAGTATTTATTAATTTTTACTTCATTTATTTATAATTTTATTTAAATTATATTGATTTTAGTATATTGAAGTTATTCATTGCTTTTTATTTATTTTTTACATATTTTTTGCATTGTGACGATTTTCAATCATCACAATTCTCACGACTGTAATTGATATTTGTTTGAAATGCTTTCATCACTTTATTAATATACATAACTGTATTTGTTTACATGATAATAGCATTACAGTATCGAGATTGAGTTTAATGGTTCTGAAATAGACTAATAACAGAATTTTTTTTGCAAGATAAATACTCACGATAATAAATGATATGTTGGAGTATAAAGTGCATGTTTAGAGTGCGCTGTTGTGCCTCAGGCTCCGTGGCCGCCGGGCACCGAGTGCGTGGCCAAGTATAATTTCCAGGGCAGCACAGAGCAGGACCTGCCCTTCTGCAGAGGAGACCTGCTGACCATCATCGGCGTAACCAAGGTAACAGCCAATCAGCAAACACCTGATGATGTCACGTGAATCGGACACGCCTCTTATTTACTGTGTGCTATTTATCAGAAATGTCATTATAGAAAACATTAAAAAAAGACTTCTGAGAAAATGTTATTTTTTTCTATCAAATATTAAACTGAGAGTGCTATTTTTAAGCTTAACTTGTTATGAGAAAAATATAGATGCACTTCTGTATTTAATTTTATAAGAGTTTTTATGAAGTGTTTAATTAAAGAGTTGTATACAATGTTTTTGTAAAATTATTAATGTAATAAGATATTCATATATTATAAAAAATATATTCATAATATTTTATGTGTGTGTGTGTGTGTGTGTGTGCGAGTGAGTGAGTGTGTGTGTGTGTGCGGCGCGTGTGTGTGTGTGTGTGCGTGTGTGTGTGTGTGTGCGCGAGTGTGTGTGTGTGTGTGCGCGAGTGTGTGTGTGTGTGTGCACGAGTGTGTGTGTGTGTGCGTGAGTGTGTGTGTGTGTGTGTGTGTGTGTGTGTGTGTGAGAGTGTGTGTGTGTGTGTGTGCACGAGAGAGTCAGTGTGTGTGTGTGTGTGTGCGCGAGAGAGTGAGTGTGTGTGTGTGTGTGTGTGTGTGCGCGAGAGAGTGTGTGTGTGCGCGAGAGAGTGAGTGTGCGAGAGAGAGAGTGAGTGTGTGTGTGCGCGAGAGAGTGAGTGTGTGCGAGAGAGAGAGTGAGTGTGTGTGTGTGCATGAGAGTGAGTGTGAGTGTGTGTGCGCGAGAGAGTGTGTGTGTGCGCGAGAGAGTGAGTGTGCGAGAGAGAGAGTGAGTGTGTGTGTGCGAGAGAGTGAGTGTGAGTGTGTGTGTGTGTGTGCGCGAGAGAGTGTGTGTGTGCGCGAGAGAGTGAGTGTGAGTGTGTGTGTGTACGTGAGAGAGTGAGTGTATTTTTTTTTGTATTGATAATTTTTACTATAAGTGAAATTTAAATATTTTCTGCTGATATGGCGTTACATAAATTAATACTATATACATTGTTTATGTTTATTACAAACAAAATGTAACAACATCATGACTGTTGCAGTGATCATACTGTGATTTTTAATTGTTTATATGAATCAATTATGAGTCTACTTGGTTGTTTCGATGAAATTATGCTTTTGTTTTTGGAATTAAAAGTCTCAATTTAAACCATTTCAGATCAAATACAGTAATGTTTACGTGTATATATTGAATCATAAATCAAATTACAATGGACATCTTCAGTGATAATTCAGCTCTGTCAGTCGTGTTGTCATGCTCATGTTCTCCAGCGATTGATTGATTGATTGATTGATTGATTCAGGACCCAAACTGGTACAAGGCGAAGAACTCTGTTAGCCGGGAGGGAATGATTCCAGCAAACTACGTCCAGAAGAGAGAAGGAGTCAAGTCCGGAGGAAAGCTCAGCCTGATGCCGTGAGTTCATGATCTTCAGGATCTTTTCAGAGTCAGACGACGGGTGATGGAGGAGAATACAGTCTCTCGTGATAACGATGAGCATTCTGCTGTCAGTAAACACAAGAGCATTCCTGATGGCAGTTCTTCTGCATTCTTGCATGAAGGGTGTGTGTTCAGCGCAGAGCTCATGACCCACATTTAGCTGATTCTGCTCAAACACGATGTTGTTTTCTAACCTGGTTAGATTTGAATCTTCATCATTCTGTGTGACTGACTCTGTTTGCATGATTTGATTTCAGTAGCATGCTCAATCTTTGTCTCTCACACACGCACACACACACACACACACAAACACTCACACACCTACACGCACACACACAAACACTCAC
Organism: Schizopygopsis malacanthus; assembly: GCA_027474115.1. NCBI lineage: Eukaryota > Metazoa > Chordata > Actinopteri > Cypriniformes > Cyprinidae > Schizopygopsis > Schizopygopsis malacanthus. The sequence continues at coordinate 36,187,931 of CM049873.1, read as the reverse complement.
ACACCTACACGCGCACACACACACACACAAACACTCACACACCTACACGCGCACACACACACTCACACATTCACTCTAACATACAAACACACTAACACACACTCTCTCTCTCTCTCTCTCTCTCTCTCTCTCTCTCTCTCTCTCTCTCTCTCACAAACACGCACACTAACACACACTTACTCATTCACACAAACACTCACACACACACATGCACACAAATTCTCTCACTCGCACGCACGCACACACACTAGCACACACACACTCACTCACACACACACACGCACACTTACTCACACACACTCTCTCTCTCATACTCACACACACACTTACTCAGACACAAACACTAACGCAAGCACACACACTCACTCACACACAAACTCTCACTCACACACACACTAACACACAGACACACACACACACGCTCACTCACACACTTACACTCACACACAAACACTAGCACACGCACACTCTCTCTCTCACACTCACACACACACTTACTCAGACACAAACACTAACGCAAGCGCACACACACATACTCACACACACACACACACACACACACACACTCTATCTCACTCACACTCACACACACACACTAACACACAGACACACACACACACGCTCACTCACACACTTACACTCACACACAAACACTAGCACACGCACACTCTCTCACACACACACTCACTCACTCACACACACACACACACACACACACACACACACACACACACACTTATTCATGCACACACACACACTCACACAAAAACACTAACACGCACACAAACTCTCTCACACACACACACTAACACACACACACACACACACACACACACACTTATTCATGCACACACTCACACAAAAACACTAACACGCGCACAAACTCTCTCTCACACACATACACACTAACACACACTCACGTATGAGCTCATGGAGGATATAAATGTAAGTGAGTGTGTTGTGTGTTTGTCAGATGGTTTCACGGTAAGATCACGCGTGAGCAAGCGGAGCGGCTCCTCTATCCGCCGGAGACGGGGCTGTTCCTGGCGCGAGAGAGCACTAACTACCCCGGAGACTACACGCTGTGTGTGAGCTGTGACGGCAAAGTGGAGCACTACCGCATCATCTATCACAACGGAAAACTGTCCATCGACGAGGAGGAGTACTTCGACAACCTCATGCAGCTGGTGGAGGTGTGTGTGTGTGTGTGTGTGTGTGTGTGAGAGAGTCTATGTGTGTGTGTGTGTGTGTGTGTGGTGTGTGTGTGTGTGTGTGTGTGTGTGTGTGTATGTGAGAGAGAGAGAGATAGAGTCTATGTGTGTGTGTGTGAGAGAGCATGCAAGTGTGTGTGTGTGAGAGAGAGAGAGAGAGTGTGTGAGTGAGTAAGAGAGAGAGAGTGAGTGTGTGTGAGAGAGTGTGTGTGTGTGTGTGTGTGTGAGAGAGAGTGTGTACGTGTGTGTATGTGAGAGAGGGATAGTCTGTGTGAGAGAGAGAGAGAGAGAGAGTGAGTGTGTTTTGAGGCATTCCTCACATTC
>CM049873.1:36171396-36178896 GCA_027474115.1 Schizopygopsis malacanthus | reverse complement strand
CATGGGAAGAAGACACTGTCCCTGAGTCTAGAGGTTCGGGTCTTGATCGATCTGAAGCGTTACCTGAGGGCAACAGATCAAGTATATTATGGGCTGGATGGGAGGAGACTGACATAACGGACCCTAACCGGGTGCTGGAGATCTCCTCTAGGGAGCACAGAGGGCAACCGATGATCTTATGAGATAAATGCATCACCCTCTGTAATGACTTCTTGTCTCCAGCATGCCACGCCGCGATGGAATAGTTCAGGGGTCTGCAACCTTCAGCGAGACATTTTGGCCCCTTTCCTACCGAATAAAATTCACATGGAGCCACAAAATATCTGATACCCAAATACAGATAACATGGCATATAACTAAAGTTTATATTCAGTTATGTTACAGGGCAGAGGAATAGCAATTCAGAAGTGAGGAGAAATAAAATATACTGCTGGACAATAATAACGTCATATGGTTATGATTGTACAATCAGTATATATACTACAAACACTTTTTATCACAGAATATATGTGTCTCTGGAGAAGTCATAAGCAGCACAGCTATATTTGTAGCGATAGACAACAACACATTGTATGGCTCAAAATTATAAATTTTTATTTTATGCCAAAAATCATTAGATATTAAGATCATGTTCCATGAAGTTATTTCCTAGCGTAAATATATCAAAACTTAATTACTGATTAATAATATGCATTGCTGAGAACTTTATTTGGGGAACTTTAAAAGCACCCACAGATTCCAGATTTTTATATAAAAGCTTGTTTATTCAGCTTTCAGATGAAGTATAAATCTTCATTTCGAAAAATTGCCACTTAAGACACATTGTATAGCTTCTGTAACTGTAATTAATGCTGTCGATTACCACTGTATCAATCATATTTATTACCTGGAGAAGACTTAAAAACATATAAACCATATCGTCTTCATGTTTCATCAGTTAAGTGTTATGCTTGTTATTCAGCTTAGATACAGCGATAGCGGGATGCGTGTCAAACGTTAATATATCTATGAGTCGGTTTTGGGCTTTCTGCGCGAGAGCGCCCTCTGGCTTCGAGAGTGAATGAAACACAGCGCTTGAGAGTGTTCAGCGCCTTGATCTTCACACGAATAAAACGTATCCAAAACGACGTGACTATCTTTTCTCTTTTAATTTAAATTCAGATTTAGGGTGAATCCCAATTCTCTGTCTTACCCCTTCCTCTTAGTTTTGCGTGTTCACGTGAGAGTAAGGGCTGATTCTGGTTTTGATCGAGGGGTAGGGCTAAAGGTGCGTTCACACCAGACGCGAATGAAGCGTTACGCGCGAATGATTTACATGTTAAGTCAATGCAAAGACGCGATAGACAGTCCTGCGGCGCTATTCGCGCGAATTGAAAAATCTGAACTTTGGCGGATATTCGCGCCGTGTTAACCAATCAGCAGCTTGCTCTAGCAGTGACGTCATTACGAGCGGAGGCAGAAAATCCCAAACAACAATACAGGACAAAGTAATCGTAGTTGTATGTGGGTACCCGGAGCTGTATATACATCTTCGTACTTTTATAGAAACAGGAATACATTTTGCAACGAGACTGGAGCTGCCTGCAGAAGCCCCCCCCATGACACAAATTACCGTCTGTTGTGAAGTGAATTTCACGCGCGAATGAAGTGAGTAAACTCAAAATGTTCAAGCGTCCAACTACACACGAATAGTGCGATTCATTCGCGTCTGGTGTGAACGCACCTTAAGGGGAAGGGGTAGATACCCCTTAAAACTAGGGGTGGGCATAGATTAATTTTTTTAATCTAGATTAATTTTGGAATTAATCTAGATTAATCTAGATTAAAATGGCTCATTTGAATTCTGCCGAAGGCATTCAGAATATGTGTGCTACCCAAATAATGGCTAAAAGTAAGTCTTTGAGAACGGGTTTCTCAAGCCAGGTAGCGCATTAGACCAGGGGCGCATCTCCTGTTTCCAAAATGCATCACAAACTGCTTGAGAAAGCTGTTCTACTATGATAATTGGTGATGAAAATAAACTATGTTCAATAAGATGTACTTGTGTTTAATAACTGTTTATTCAGTTAAACATTAATTTTGAACTGTAGGCCTACATAAGAGGTCGTGATGAACTGTTTACAGTTTCCATTGGGAAGCTTCTTAAAAATAAATTTTCCCTGAAGCAAACCCGGCGGCTTCATAGCTGCATCCATGTTAGCACGTCACGTCTGATGTGGTCATTTCACAGTAACGTTAGGCATACACACAGGTTCGAAGCAGAGGGTGACACGGGAGTGAATTCTCAAGTTCACATGAGACCTAAAGCGCATCCTGTTTGCTTAAAAGCGCAACGTTTCGTTGTTATTCTGAGTGCACACAAATAAACGTAGAGTCTTTACAGATTCGAAAGATGTATTAGGCTACTTTTATTTGTATGACCAAAAATGACGGAGATTTTAAGAGCAAGTGACGCACCGGAGCCTGTCCTGCGCAAACGCGCTTCCACACAAACACTTCAATAGCACACATTTCTCTAGGTTAACATCATATTGAGCGGCCATGTAAAGTTGCTACTACATACATCTTTCAGATGAAAAGCCATATTTGAGGTTGATGAATGATAGGTGAGCGTTTGGATGTCCTGCCCGATTGTATTACCACATAGACCAGCCGTTAACAATCTGTCCATCACGGACTGCGAGCCTCTAGTTCGAAGACTCGTTCTCGCCCCCTACAGTGCAATTCGGCTAGGTATACATCCGCGCTAAAATATCAGGGTGAAAGTCATCATAGCTTGCGTAGTATAGACCCAGCTCCCAACCCAACTTTGAGAATAGATTAACGGCGATATTTTTTTTATCGCCGATAAGAGTCTCACGTTAACGCAGCACGTTAACGCCGATAACGGCCCACCACTACTTAAAACCCAGCATTTTCACGAGCTTACTTGAAACCAAGGGGTACCCAGAACACACTGTGGCCAGATCATCAAGAGTCCCATAAATGTAAGTATTTTCGGCTTAAATAATTGATTTAAAAATTACGACTGTCTTTGTGCTCCTGTACATATATGTTTGCACAACAGTCCTGCATTTCTCTGACTAGAGAAAACATCACTAAAACCCACGCAATCGACACACACACACTTACAGACGTTTGTGATCAACACTTGTCGTCTCTGGTGACGTAGCAGCCAGCTAGCGACGATGTATGATGACGTAACCGTAACCAAGTGGTGTCTCATTTCATAGCAGTATGTTTTCACCCCTAGCGCTTACCACTCGGTTTCGAGGGACGAGGGCTAGGGGTAAGACAGAGAAATGGGATTCACCCTTACTCACATTGGCCCTTGAAAACTTCTCCTTTAACACACTTGACCTAGAAAAAGTTCAGGGTAAGAGTTTACGTTGTATTAAAAGTCGGGGGGGACACCTCTCCTGCGTATTGTACACCCACGCCGCAGAGGGATGAAAGAGCCGCGGGTCGCCGACCCCAATAATAGCTGAACACACTCTGGATCGTAGACTGATAAACGCACACCAGCAACCTTTATCCGGAGTACTCTCAGAAAGAGTCAACTTAGAAGCTGTGTCTCTCTCTACACCAGGGTTCCTCAAATCTTTCCCTGGAGAGCCAATCCGCTGCAGAGTTTAGCTCCGACCCTGATCAAACTCACCTACCTGTGATTTACCTGAGACGCTGATTAGCATGCTCAGGTGTGTTTGATTAGGCTTAGAGCTAAACTCTGCAGGAATGGTCCAGATTTTAGGATCCCTGCTCCACACAAACTCCATTTATAAAGTCAATGATGACCTCCTTGGTTTTTGTGGTGTTTAACTGAAGATGATTTACTGTGCAGCAGTCTATTAGATGACGCACCTCTCATCCCCTCCTGAGATAAGACCGACCACTGTCGGATCATCTGCAAATGTTATAAGTTTGTATGTTGGATGGGTTGAAGCACAGTCGTAAGTATAGAGCGCGAACAGGAGTGGACTCAGCACAGAGCCCTGGGGTGTGCCGGTGAGGGAAGAGGAGACATGAGAGACTAATCTCACAGTTTGTGGTCTATTGGTTAAGAAGTACTTTATCCAGGGCACAAGTAGAGAGTGGAAACTGCAGATCCAGTCATTTATTGATCCGTGATCATTTATAAACGGAAATAGTTAAGGCGTTAAATTTGTAAATCTTTTCTGGTGATTCAGCACCAGAGGTGGAAAGTAACGAATTACATTTACTCGCGTTCTGTAATTGAGTAGCTTTTTTGTGTACTGTACTTTTTTAAGTAATTTTTTTAATCTGTAATTTTACTTTTACTTAAGTATATTTTGTGTGAAGTATTGTACTTCGCTCATTTTAAAACACATTCGTTACTATAAAAAAAAATCGCTCCGTGGAAACAATGCAGCAAATAATGGGCAGAAGAAGAAACTGGCCTAAAATCACAAGAAAGTGCAGACGAACAAGACAGGCGTTAATGGTGCAGACCCAGTGAAAACCAAACCCCGTCGTATTCTGCTGAAGTTGAACTCGAAGGAAATGAAGTGAACCCCTGGCCACATATTCATGCTCTATTATGCAGTTAAGCAGTGTTTGCCTCGGGAGACCGAACTGCAGCTCCTAACATCTCGACATCGCCCTCGCAAGCATTAGAGTAACGTAAGGTAAATACTTACACGTTGCACTGGTGGTTAAAATGAAGCTTTGACGGTTTAGCAAAAGGTTTTGCACAAATGAGCCAAAAAGACAGTGGTGCAGGGTGTGCAATATCATCTGAGATAATATAGTAATTGTTGTTTTAACGATGTGCGATTTGACATTATCAGTATTTTGCCAAAAACCAAACAAATCACTCTAAACAGTTGCCGGAAATCATAACGTTAGATTGCTAATCCGCGTGCATCTGGATGCTTTCTTTCACTGCATATAGTCTGTTAGATTACATAGGCCTGTAGTTTTTCTTTTTACAACAGTTCAAAAAACAAGAAGTTAATAAGAGACTTACGTTTTGACACCATATTGCCTGTTTTTGCTCTATTTCGACAACAAAAATAATACCAAACACAGTTTTGCGTCTCTGACTCTGAGCAATACGTGTTTCATTCCTTGAATTACCGTTTAAAGATTCTGTTCAATCGCAATGACTCTCTTACAGTGACTTACTGACACCTACTGGTGGTTCTAATTTAACATTTAAAGACTTTTTATTTTTGTATTTCAAAGACTATTTAACATTTGTGACCCTGGCCTGGAGCACAAAACCAGCTTAAGTCCTGGAGTATATTTGTAGCAATAGCCAACAATACATTGTATGGGTCAAAATTATACATTTTTATTTTATGCCAAAAATCATTAGCATATTAAGTAAAGATCATGTTCCATTAATATATTTTGTAAATTTCCTACTGTAAATATATCAAAACTAAGGCTTAATTTGAACAACTTTAAAGGAGATTTTCTCAATATTTGTTTTGTTTGCTCCCTCAGATTCCAGATTTTACAATATTGTCCGATCATAACAAACCATACACAATGGAAATATGATTTATTCAGCTTTCAGATGATGTATAAATCGTAATTTAGGAAAATGGACCCTTATGGTTTTGTGGTCAGGGTCACATTTTTGTCTTATTTATCAAAACATTATTTCTGCATTTTAACTGAGCTAAAGCATTATGTCAGTGTGTAATACATTATAACACTTCAGATGAAGCTTCTGCGTTTCCTCTACATTGCAAAGATGAATTTTGTTGATACTGATTTAATTTGCCTGGTAACAGCCCAAAGTCTTATTATTCTAATATCCCATATCCCAGTGGTCAAACTCTGGAGGGTGTTACTGGAGGGTCACAGCCCTAAAGAGTTTAGTTCCAACCCTGCTCCAACACACACACCATGTAGTTTTCAAATAAGCCTAAATATTGTTTAGCTGTCCAGATGTGTTTAATAGGGTTATATCTACACTGTGTAGGGCTCCGGCCCTCCAGGTACTAGTTTAATCTTTGGTCCCATTTTTTCCTCCCTTCCATTGTTAAAATGTAACTAAGTACTTTTTATCAGAGTAAATTTTTAAGGCTACTTTTTACTTTTACTTGAGTATATTTTTAGACTGGTACTTTTACTTGTACTTAAGTAAAATTTCAGCAATGTAATGGTCTTTTCTGAGTAGAATATTTTTGTACTCTTTCCACCTCTGTTCAGCACCATGAGAAAACCGAGTGTCGTCTGTAGCCGTGTCAGTGACGCGGCTCGTGAATGCTGGGTTTTATACGGGGTGGATTTTAACGAAGATCCAGACGATGACATGCAAATAGAAGTAGCTGAAGATGATAGCAGCGTGTTTGATTGCTCTGAGATCTATTTCGGTGTGTCAACGCTGTGTTTGATCTGAGACTGAATAAAACCAGACCTTCACAAGCGCTTTCTGTGCTCAAATACCTGCTTCGGTCTCTGCGTGACATACCATAATCTCTGTCTGGACTCTATGGAATTATCATTCATATAGTTTATTCCTGTAATGCAATGCTTATTGTAGTGGTATTTATTCATATATCTCGTGGTGTTTTTTTAGTATTTATTAATGTCTTTTATTGTTATACTACCAGTCAAAAGATTTAAATATTATTTAAATAATTATCTTTTGCTGTGTTTATTTAACCAAAAATGCTAAAATATTTTTGCTATTTAAAATAACTGCTTTATGTATGTAACTATACATACATTGTGAATTATTAAAAAGTACTTATTTATTTAATATACATAATTAAATGGGGGGGTGGGGGTACCGGGAGTACCAGATTCCTTGTTTTAATGTATTAAAATCTATTAGATTTTAGTATAAACGTAATGGCCATTGTTAAATTCATTAATTTGTGTCAGTGTACTGCCACTAAAATAACTAAAATAAATCAAACATGAACTTATGAATTAAATCTGTGATCTGTCAATGATTACTCAATGCCTCAGTCCTTAGACTGTTATTTCATGGGCAAAGTTCATTTGAAGGTAATATATCAATTAGGATAAATAAAACAATGCTAATGTAATATAATGTAAAGGAAACTGAGCTTCGTTTGAAGCAGATACTGAAGCAGTCACGTGGTTTTCAGGCGAATGAAGCTTCAGACGTCACGTGCTTTATTAATAAAACTAATAATACAGCGCTTTAATGAGAGATGTGTCGTGTGTTTGAGACGAGCTTCGAAGTCTCGGTGTCGAACCTCACATCACTAGGTGTGACTGATATAACTTATACTCATTCTCAGGATATTAATTCTTGATATCAACAATTCCAATTTTTACTAGTTCAAATGTTCAGTCTTGATATCAGGAATTAGATAGCAATGACCATTCTTGATATCTGTGATTGTATTTTCACTAGTTAAAAGTCACCATAGACTGCCGTTCAAAATCAATTATTGATATCAATAATTAATTTCTTACTAAATTCCAATTTCACATATCAGAAATATAATTCTTACTAGTAAAAATGCCTATTGATATCAATAATTTATTTTG
>CM049873.1:36121396-36163896 GCA_027474115.1 Schizopygopsis malacanthus | reverse complement strand
GAGAGAACTATATTAGTTAATGTATTATATAATGTATATCTATATTAGATAGTACTACTAAATATATTATTAAAACAGTATTTAAGGAATACTTACTAGAAAATTTTAAATACACAATTAATTTTTTATTAATTTATATCCAGACTAGCATGCTGTATTTTGAAACTGTTGCAAACAGACATTTTTTTGTATGTAACACGTTTTTATTTCTGAAGTAACTGGAAGATTGTAAATGATCTCCAGCTAAACCTCTCCACAGATGGAAGTCTGAAAGGATGACAGGGTGCATATTTTAGGGTGCACTATTTCTTTAAAAACACGTCTCAGTAAGAAGTCTGAATCATTCCCTGATCCCAGGAGCATTGCTGTGCTGCTTAAAAAAGACTGTGTGATCTCTTGCTGAAAACCGTACATTCACATGCATTCGTGACTCATGTTGAGTTTTGCTAAGCAGTTTCATGATTCCTGCTGCTCTTGAGAAAAACTACATTTATGTAGGATTTATTCTCTGAAATATACATGTGCTGCTCCTCTCAACAGACGCTCAGCTGCAGGGTTTTATTCGTCAACCCATATGTTAAAGATCAGCTGAGGATGCAGATGCTTGCTTACTTAATTAGGTTAATTCACTCACTCCACCATATCATAAACTCATGTGACATATTGTGCAATAACCTGCATTAATCTGTTCTGAGAATCTGCACATCTCAAAAGATTGAGAATCACAATCTGCTCATTGTATAATTTTTGCTTAAAGGAATTGTTGCATTGTACACTGAGCACATAAACATTATGGCACTTTGCATGCGGAGCACATTATACACATTTTTTTGCACGTTGGTTTCTCATGATAACTGTAGTTAAGGACAGTGGATGCATCAGATTTTGAGCAGTAGTTGCATTCTAGCTAAAGCATTTAATAACTTGATGATTCCAGTGAGTCTTTGCGCTAAAGCCTGCGAGCGTCGCCTCGTTCTGCTGATTCAAAAATCCAGCGTTTTCCTTACATTGCACATGCATATGACCCGCTTTTCCTGTGCATAGCATGCACTGGTCTGTCTTTGTGATATTCTTCTGCAGAGGAGGGCTTTACTGTCACAGACATGTTACTCACTGAGACACTGAGGCTTCGAGACACGAGAGCTCCTCTCTCTCTCTCACACACATGTACTCTGGAATCATCTCATGTCCTTCGTGTTTTGTTTTCTGCAATGCAATGCATGGTGGATTATTAACCATTATAGACCAACATGCATTTAGGGTTAGCCACTATAGACCAACATGCATTTAGGGTTAGCCACTATAGACCAACATGCATTTAGGGTTAGCCATTATAGACCAAGATGCATTTAGGGTTAGCCATTATAGACCAAGATGCATTTAGGGTTAGCCATTATAGACCAAGATGCATTTAGGGTTAGCCATTATAGACCAAGATGCATTTAGGGTTAGCCATTATAGACCAAGATGCATTTAGGGTTAGCCATTATAGACCAAGATGCATTTAGTTAGCCATTATAGATGCATTTAGGGGTTAGCCATTATAGACCAGCATGCATTTAGGGTTAGCCATTATAGACCAAGATGCATTTAGGGTTAGCCATTATAGACCAGCATGCATTTAGGGTTAGCCATTATAGACCAACATGCATTTAGGGTTAGCCATTATAGACCAAGATGCATTTAGGGTTAGCCATTATAGACCAGCATAGCCATTATATGCATTTAGGGTTAGCCATTATAGACCAAGATGCATTTAGGGTTAGCCATTATAGACCAAGATGCATTTAGGGTTAGCCATCATAGACCAAGATGCATTTAGGGTTAGCCATTAAGACCAGCATGCATTCAGTGTTGGCCATTATAGACCAAAATCAAGAGTCATTTAGTTTGTAATGGTATATTTCAATCACAATCCTAATGTGAGTCATTTGAATAACCATGTGCCATATTTGGGGTAATCTAGTGAATATGAACTTGATAGACCCAAATCAAAAGATATTTTCAGTATCACAAATGTTATAATGTATCTTCTCATTATGTAATAACTTGCATCACAGCTTGCACACTTCTACCATCACATAATAAATACTAGCCATCCCTAATTATAATTATGCAGCTTTCCGTCCTTCAAGTCAGTCACTATACGTATCTTTTTGGTGCTCAGGCATCTGCTGAGAACATCATTTGTTGGTTGTTTAGATTTGTTATGTCTAAACCAGCATAAATGCATGCAGTGTGTTAATGTTTAGCTGTGAGCACATGATTCTGTAGTGTTGGAGAACGTGTCGTGTGAGTGGGCGGGTGTGAATAGGAGTAAGATGTGACGAGATTGGTTCTGAAAGCTGTCAATTATCTCTGCTCCTGTCGTTGTTGTTCTTTGTGGCGCTGCTGAAATAGAAGCGAGGGCTCAGCGGTGACAGATTCCCAAAAAGGCATCTCTCCTCTCTTGCAGACCTGGAGGTGAACAGCGCTTTAAGGGTTTCATGATATCGCCGCCTACAGTAGGGACTCAAATTAAAGCAAACAAAAATAAACACCTCGAAGGAGGCAGAGTTACGGGCGAATTGCAGAAGAGCTTTGCAAACGCACAAGTGTTGGTGCGGTAAATTACAAATTTCCCCAGCAAGTCTAAAGGGACTATTAGAGTTCCTTCATCAAAGCATCTGGAAATCATTCATTTTCAACGAGAGCTGGCGATTAGACGCATTGAACTCCAGAGATGCATGGCTTCCGAATGGCATCCAAAAATGGACATTTGATGAAAATAACCTCACCCTTAGGCCACCCGAGATGTGGGTGAGTTTGTTTCTTCATCAGGTTTGTATAAATGTGTCTCTGCATCAGTGAATGGGTGCCGTCAGAATGAGAGTCTGATAAAAACATCACAGCACTCCAGTCCATCAGCTAACATCATCAAGACCAACGCTGAAACAAATCCAGCATTAAGACATTTTCAACTCGATTATGAGATCAAACACCGTTTACAAGCCAAAACAGCTCTAAACAAATATTTGCTGGGATTTTAATTTGTTAATTGACAACAGATAAGAGATGGTCTTTTCCACTGGAGGAAGTATTATTATGGGTTTATGTCATAATGATGGATTAGTTTTTTTTCGTCTTCTCAAGACGTTTTTATCAGCTGTTTGGACTCTCATTCTGACGGCACCCATTGACTGCAGAGCATGCATTGCTGAGACACTGATGCAGTGACACATTTCTACAAACCTGATGAAGAAACAAACTCATCCTGATCCTCTGTCTGTACCAGAAGAATGTGTCATTTCCATGGCTCTTGTTAAAACATGCCAGATGCTTATTGCATGTAAACTCAATGTTATTATAAGTAATGTTAAACAAACTGATCCTAATCTTGGATGGCCTTCATTCCTTTAATTGCATTTTAAAGCATACATTTTGTTTTCACTTATGTGTTGTGGGGTCTAAAATAATATTGCATGATTCAAATTGAACGTGACTGGCAGCCACGCCTTAACGCTGTATTCCTGAAACTCAAGCTCAGTCCTCGGCTGTAAAGAACGCTCAGATTCATCTACTATGAACGCCACACTGGTCTTGAGTTAAAGCTAAACTGTCTGTGTTTACATAAGCAGTCCCTTGCATGTTGGAAGGCAGCTCCTGTAATCTGCCAAGTCAAGAATGACCCAGACGTGAGATTCTGGTCACGTGTGTGCGAGAGGCACTTTGATGCGACTTTCTTCCCACACAACACTAACACCTTCAGGCATGCTGTCAGATAGATGGGCCGGCCTGTCGCACTGCTTTGCTACAGACAGGTCTCGGGCCTGTTTGATGCTCGTTGGCTCTCTCAGAGTGTGGAATCGATCGTGAGTTTAGTTCGGAGAGAATCCAGTATTGTCCGGTGAAGCGGTGTGAATGCAAGCTGTCTGTGAATGAGACAGAATGAGGTATTGTTATCTTTAACCAGAGAAGCATCATGTTTATATGTGCATGCATGACTCATCTCTTCTAGACATCTGAAGTTTCAGCATCAGCAGTGAACAAACACTGACTCAGAAGACAGATGAGTGATCTAGTTATCGGGCTTCTGGTTTGGATTTGTGTGTGATGCCTCATTCCAAAGACAGCTTTAGTTACGATCATGAAAACAGTACTCGATTTAGGTTTTAAGATTTAACTCTGACTGTATCTTTAACCCTGGGTTAAGCAACATTTCATGCTAGTAAATCACTTTTAGCTCTTGGGTATGAAGCTTTGCTTTAGTGCAAAATAAAAAGCATATGTTGGATAAAAACATAAATATAAATTGTGCTGAAAATGTGTTCGTCCAAGATCAGGATGAATTAGTTTCTTCATCAGGTTTGTGGAAATGTGTTAATGGATGCTCTGCAGTGAATGGGTGCCGTCAGAATGAGAGTCAATGGATGCTCTGCAGTGAATGGGTGCCGTCAGAATGAGAGTGAATGGATGATCTGCAGTGAATGGGTGCCGTCAGAATGAGAGTAAATGGCACCCATGATCACTGCAGTGATCCATGGGTGACGTCAGAATGAGAGTCTGACGGCACCCATTCACTGCAGAGCACTCATTGAGTCCATCAGTTGATGGCACCCATTCTGGAGAAGACAGAGTTCCAGTTTAGAGCTCTCATTTGATGGCACCCATGTAAACGCTGCAGATCCATTGACTCTCCTGATTCAGACCAGAACACTTTTTCACTGCAGGAAGCACCCATTGATCCATTATGGATTATTTGAGTTAAAAACGTTTTAATGCTGCAGATTTGTTTCATCATTGGTCTTCTCCATTCTGACGGCACCCATTGACTGCAGAGCATCCATTGGCTCTCATTCTGACGGCACCCATTCACTGCAGAGCATCCATTGACTCTCATTCTGATGGCACCCATTGACTGCAGAGCATCCATTGGCTCTCATTCTGACGGCACCCATTCACTGCAGAGCATCCTATTGACTCTCATTCTGATGGCACTTATTCACTGCAGAGCATCCATTGGCTCTCATTCTGACGGCACCCATTCACTGCAGAGCATCCATTGACTCTCATTCTGACGGCACCCATTCACTGCAGAGCATCCATTGGCTCTCATTCTGACGGCACCCATTCACTGCAGAGCATCCATTGGCTCTCATTATGACGGCACCCATTCACTACAGAGCATCCATTGGCTCTCCTTCTGACGGCACCCATTCACTGATGCAGAGACACATTTCTAGAAATCTGGAGAAATCCGGATAAAGTCCGAACATCCGGTAAAGTATGAACAGTGTGGATGACCTAAAAGCGTGAAAACACCAAAAGTGACACATCAGATCTTCTCCTTCATTAGAGTTCATCACTTTACCTTCTCTCTGTTTACTGCTTTACATCCCTCACTATGTCCCTGTATCACCCGGCTTTGCCCTGTCAACGCTCCTAGGCCTTCGCGCTCGCTCTGTGCTGATTGTTCATAGGACGTCAGCTGAAAGAGAATTTTCCGCTATTCGCATCCCATTTAGCCACAGCCAGCAGTCACTCGAAGCCACTGATAATAGAAAGAGGTGAGAGCGAGAGAGAGAGAGAAAAGATGAAGGATGTGGAGGAAGAAAGAGAGAGAGAATGAGATCATCACAGGCTAGTCTAGACCAGTCCTTCGCTGGATTGCGTAACTCTCCTTCTGCTGCTCGCGGGATGCTTCGTTTATTCACAGGTAATTAATAGGCGTCTCCATGGAGACCGAATAGTCCTTTAGGCATCCTGTGTAGACCCATTTTTCCCTCTTGCTGTTATATCTTCCCATGTATAGCACATGAATTCATCATTGCTCATCCACTGGTAAACAAGTTGTAGAGATGCCGGGTGTGTTCCAATCCAAGCTAAATGACATTCGAAACATTACAGCTGCGTTATTAATATTTGTGCTCCTACATTACAACATCCTAAACGAATCACTGACAAAAACAGCCGTGGTTTTAATAATAAAAAACTGTGAAAACGCTACAGTAAAAACCCGTTAATGGTTAACGGTAAGTTCCTGTAATATTTACAGCGAAATACCGTAAACTGACGTTCCCAGAACGTTGGTGGATATCAGTGTATTACAAAGGTACAGATTTCAGTACTTCAGTAGGTTGGTATATTAACATAATATAAGTTAAAGAAAATACGGTATTAAACCGTAAAATGTTGCTACCGTATTTTTTACAGTAGAATTACGGCAACAACAGCTGCTGGTTTTTACTTAAAATTTTACGTGTTTTTTGACTTTCACTGAAAAAAAATATTAATTGAATTTACTATAAATGTTTAAAGTAAGTCGTTGCAATCTATTTATTTTAGCTACATTTAAATAAACTAATTTAGTTCAACTAAATGCGTTTATTTAAATGTAGATATACAATTTTTGCAACCAAATTGTAGTAAGATTTTTTTCAGTTTGTTAGTATTTGACAAAAAGCCAAATATTTGTGAATAATTTTGTTTTTATAACACTTGCTAAACGCAGGTGAAATTGACTGTCCATACGTGTTTTTTACAGGTCATGAATCTATTTTACTTTGATTAATATGTTAGAAAAATACATTTTTTGGCTGTACTGCAACAATATTATTTGATTGATTTTATTTCCATTTATATTTATATTTCCATTTTTGAGAATGCAAGAATATTGCTTGTTAGTAGTTCTTGATAATGAAAGGAGAAAGTGATCTGAAGGCGTGCAATTTGTGAGAGATGTTTAATTACTTTAACTTGCATTAATGTAAAGCATTGCATTAGACCTTGGATGCATGTTATATTAGCCAAAACAGACCTTGTATGTAAAACAGTCCTGCAAGTAAATCAGAGAGTTTTCACTCGGGATAAACGATTAATTTACATCCTCGTTAATGTTGTTTACGTCTGTCGGCACCCATTAGGTGAATGAATTGTGTGGAGATGATTCGGCTTTGTTGTGATGGACAGAAGCCGGCTTGCTTGTGCAGTATCTGCTTTGAATTATGATTGAATTAGAATTATGAAGCTAGAAGGGTGAGTTTGTGTTAATGGGGATGGAACTGAAAGCTCTCGTTTTTATTAAAGCGGATGTGGCTGTCATGGAAGATAATGCGCTGAGCGACCGTATTGCCTAAAATGTCCAGGGTTTGTCTTTGTTTTCCTATTTATGCATGGTCTCTCTAAGATCCTCATACATTGTGCGTACACATATGTGACCCTGGACCACAAAACCAGTCATAAGGGTATGGTTTGTTATGATAGGACAATATTTGAAAATATGGAATCTGAGGGTGCAAAAAATCGCCTTTAAAGTTGTTCAAATTAATTCATAGCAATGCGTATTTCTAATCAAAAAAATCCACTCCATCAATGGTCCACTTAATCAAATGGTCACTCCAGCATATTAGTCCCATCTGATAGGGCTTTAGTTTATTTCGATTCAGTGCTGTTGACTGACTGTCCTCACCCTACTAACCTCATTCGTCCTCACAAACGGCAAACCCTCGGCTCTGCTTTAACACTGAACCAGCTGTAGCCTACTGAGGACGCATCCGTGTTGTTTTATTATATAACGGATGCATGCATGCTTGCAAGTACACATCATAGTCTGGCTGGCGCTGCTGGCTGTTAACTGGACGATGATTGGCTTCCAGTGAAGTCATGCATACAGGGTCCAGAAATGGACCACGCTTGCCAGTGGCGGATGAAATGTACCATCCATAAATGTTTTTCACGGGCCATGGAACTGTATTTTGCATTATGTTAATTGTTGTTTTTTATTATTTATGCATTAGCTGATTTTATTTGTGCCATGCATTATCTCAATGCAATAGGTCAAATTATCGTCTACTATTTTTAACCTATATTTTCATGCCACTTATTTTGATGCATATTATATGCCGTTTGGTTTGCCTCTGACTTAAAAAAGCATGCATAATTAGTCCATGTGTCAATTAAAGCATGCATGCATAGTCCATGTGTCTCGTAATATTGAATATATGACACTTGCATGCCTGAGAACATGCTGCATATTATTTTCCTGGTTAATATTAGTGCGCTCGCCACCAGAAAAAGCACCGAAGAGCTCCAAACGCAGACTTTTCAGGTTGTTATGGGCACAGGGAATGTGTACGTGTCAGAGTCCCGGGGGGGGGGGGGTGTTTCACGAGAAAGACAGAGATAGAGACATTTTACATCACAGAGATGAAGCTGTTTTATATCATGGGGTAATAAGCTGTTATCATGCATTGCATGCTTAAAAGTGGCTCATGCATTGCAAAGATATAATTTAAAGTATGCAAGCGCATTTATGTGTAAACTGAGTATGCCTTATGCAATTGCCATGAAATTGTTGTTATGAAAATTAACCATGAAATTGTTGTTTGGTATTATTTATGCATTAGCTGATTTTATTTGTGGCATGCATTATCTCAATGCAATAGGTCAAATTATCGTCTACTAATTTTAACCTTTATTTTCATGCCAAAGCCACTTATTTTGATGCATATTATGCCATTTGGTTAAATCAAATTAAACCAAGAAACCATGGTCACTACAAATTAACCATTACCCTAGTAAAACTGCGTTTATACTAATAGTAATCAATACGCCTAAAAAAACTAAACATTTACTACACTTTTACAATCAAACTAGGATTATTGTTTCTAAAGATTTAAAGTGCGTATATATTACATTTCACTTTATTAATGCAAAATGCACGTTTGACTGTAAATGTCACTGCTGCTATTATTATCATCAAGTAGCTGCATCTCAATTAGCACATTATTAATCATCTTAATGTTGCATTTAGTTTGCATATTTCACTGTACCATTGTTTTGCACACAAGTCAATATCGTACACTTGCACATACAGATGTACATAATCTACATTTCTATATTTTCATAGTGTATATGTGTCCCTGGAGCACAGTCATAACAGCACAGGTATATTTAGCCAAAAATACATTGTATGCATCAACATTTGACATTTTTATATTATGCCAAAAATCATTAGATGTTAAGATCATGTTCCATGAAGATATTCCTACCGTAAATATATCAAAACTTAATTCTTGATTAGTAATATGCATTGCTAAGAACAACTTTAAAGATGATTTTAGATCTTTTTGCACCAGATTTTCAAATATTGTCCAATCATAACAAACCATACATCAATGGAAATATCATTTATTCACCGTTTTAATCGACCCTTATGACTGGTTTTGTTGTCCAGGGTCACATATGTCTACTTACTTCTGCAGCATATTCTTTTATTATTATGTTTATGTGTGTTTATGTATGTATATGGTTTACATAGTTTTTGCACTGGTCTTGGTGGACAGCAAATAAAGAATTGCATTGCGAAACTTATTTTCCTCACTGTGCACATGACAATAAACGCGTTTAATCTAAAATATCTGTCATCTTTGTTCAGTTTCCTTATTATTGGGTATAATAATCCATGTGGAGGTGATGCTGACAGCTTTACACGCATGGATGGTAATCTCTGAGATTAGAGTTTTGTGCTTTTCCAAACACACGAACGGAACCCAACTTTTCGTTTGAGATAAATGTTGAATTTCATTTGCTTTCTCTTCACAGGATTTGCTGTGAATGCTTTCTACTGCTTACTGTCATCACTTACAGACTTTAAGGCGCGAAAACCGTCGTTTTGACAAGTCACGCGCGCCCGCGAAAAAAAAAGCGCGGTACGTGGGATTGGGCGGGAAGAGAGTCGGCTGAGGAATCACGGGATTGGCTCGGATGGAAGAGTCAAACGGCTGCTGTGACTCAGATGAAGAGATGAATCCACTTCACCTCAGCTGAACACTGGACGGAGTCACGGAGAAACAGAGCGTATTACCTGGAATTAATAACAGTTTTGGGCAACGTTATACAGCGTAACGATGGCGTTCATGGTAAAACAAGTAGTCGGCGGTCAGCTGAAGAGTCTGACAGGAGGTCTGACAGAAGAGAAACCTGAAGGAGAAAAATCCGATGCTGCGGCTAAAGGAATGACACAAGAAGAGTTTGAGCAGTACCAACAACAGCTAGAGGAGGAAAAGTAAGCACACCTATCATTTTTTTCCTCAAAAATGTG
This sequence comes from Schizopygopsis malacanthus, assembly GCA_027474115.1. Classification (NCBI taxonomy): domain Eukaryota; kingdom Metazoa; phylum Chordata; class Actinopteri; order Cypriniformes; family Cyprinidae; genus Schizopygopsis; species Schizopygopsis malacanthus. Next base: position 36,153,815 of record CM049873.1, on the reverse strand, counting down.
TGTATTTGATTATATTTTGGGAATGTTTCTGTTGAGGTGAACGTTTGGAGAGGCGCGCGTATTTCTCGCGCTTCGTTGGATTTTGCGCGCGCAGCTGCTCATTTCGCTCAGGGGGGTTCTTGCTCAGTCAGATATGAATAATATATCACATTATTTAGAATAAATATATTATATTCTAATCATTTATAATTCTAAATGTACCTTTTCATCTCTAATGGTGCTTCAGGCGCGTCAGACTGATACATTCTGCTTGTTTGTTTGTAATGATTCATTCCCAATTAAGATCTGAATGTATTATATAACTGTCCTTAAGCATGTAAACCGATAATATTGTACGGTATGAATGTATTTGCAAGGTACTTGGTCCAAAAATCAATATTTCCGTTATTACCATGAACTATTTATGCTAGTAAAATATATTAAGAGTTCAAGCTTCTTAAGTGCCATCTGAAATGTTCTTCTAAAATGAGCATTTTTATCAGTCTCCTATATTAATGTTCAGTTATTTCACTCTAATAGCATATAAAATGACCTATAGACATTGGTACTAGAGTAATATTATACAAGAGCATGATGAAAATGCAGATGGCACTTAACATCTGAACTCTTCATATACTATGGCAAGCCGTTTTAATATTTAATCTATAAGCCGTACTAGTAACGTTATCTATTTTCATGATACTAGTACTTATTCTTTAGATACTAGTACTTATTTATTAGATACTAGTACTTATTAATTAGATACTAGTACTTATTCATTAGATACTAGTACTTATTCATTAGATACTAGTACTTATATTTTAGATACTAGTACTTATATTTTAGATACTAGTACTTATTTATTAGATACTAGTACTTATTTATTAGATACTAGTACTTATTTATTAGATACTAGTACTTATTTATTAGATACTAGTACTTATATTTTAGATACTAGTACTTATTTATTAGATACTAGTACTTATTTATTAGATACTAGTACTTATTTATTAGATACTAGTACTTATATTTTAGATACTAGTACTTATTCATTAGATACTAGTACTAAATTCATAAATAAGTACTAGTATCTAATAAATAAGTACTAGTATCTAATAAATAAGTACTAGTATCTAATAAATAAGTACTAGTATCTAAAATATAAGTACTAGTATCTAAAATATAAGTACTAGTATCTAATGAATAAGTACTAGTATCTAATGAATAAGTACTAGTATCTAATGAATAAGTACTAGTATCTAATTAATAAGTACTAGTATCTAATAAATAAGTACTAGTATCTAAAGAATAAGTACTAGTATCATGAAAATAGATAACGTTACTAGTACGGCTTATAGATTAAATATTAAAACGGCTTGCCATAGTATATGAAGAGTTCAGATGTTAAGTGCCATCTGCATTTTCATCATGCTCTTGTATAATATTACTCTAGTACCAATGTCTATAGGTCATTTTATATGCTATTAGAGTGAAATAACTGAACATTAATATAGGAGACTGATAAAAATGCTCATTTTAGAAGAACATTTCAGATGGCACTTAAGAAGCTTGAACTCTTAATATATTTTACTAGCATAAATAGTTCATGGTAATAACGGAAATATTGATTTTTGGACCAAGTACCTTGCAAATACATTCATACCGTACAATATTATAGGTTTACATGCTTAAGGACAGTTATATAATACATTCAGATTATATCTGGGGGGGGGGGGGGTTGAATGAAATTGGAGTAAAATATTAGCCATCATTTTACCTGAGGCGTACTAACAAAATGAGCAGATTTTAAAGAAGCGTACAGTAGAGAATTGGATTTATAGCCTATATGTATGGCAAGCCGTTTTAAGGTTTAATCTATAAGACGTACTAGTATCTATTTTCATGATACTAGTACTTATTTTTAGATACTAGTACTTAATAGATACTAGTACTTATTCAAAATCTTACTAGTAAGATTTTTTATTTTACTAGCAATTTTTTTAATTGAACTCTACTTTAGCCATTTGGACTAGTCATAACATAAGACGAGTAAAAAAGCAGATCTGACTAGTAAGATAAGAATTGTTACTAGTAGTAATTACAAAAGATACTAGTGTCTAATAAATAAGAACTAGTACCTAATGAATAACTACTAGTATCTATTAAATAGGTACTAGTATCTAAAATATAAGTACTAGTATCTAATTAATAAGTACTAGTATCTAATGAATAAGTACTAGTATCTATTAAATAAGTACTAGTATCTTAAGTATTAGTATCTAAAATATAAGTACTAGTGTCTAATAAATAAGTAGTGTCTAATAAATAGTGTCTAATAAATAAGTACTAGTATCTAATAAATATCTAATAAATAAGTACTAGTATCTAATAAATAAGTACTAATAAATAGTATCTAATAAATAAGTAAGTGTCTAATATAAGTACTAGTATCTAAATATAAGTATCTAATAAATAAATACTAGTATCTAATAAATAAGTACTAGTGTCTAATAAATAAGTACTAGTGTCTAATAAATAAGTACTAGTATCTAATAAATAGTACTAGTATCTAATAAATAAATACTAGTATCTAAAAATATAAGTACTAGTGTCTAATAAATAAGTACTAGTGTCTAATAAATAGTACTAGTGTCTAATAAATAAGTACTAGTATCTAATAAATAGTACTAGTATCTAATAAATAAATACTAGTATCTAAAATATAAGTACTAGTATCTAATAAATAAGTACTAGTATCTAATATATAAGTACTAGTATCTAAAATATAAGTACTAGTATCTAAAATATAAGTACTAGTATCTAATAAATAAGTACTAGTATCTAATAAATAAGTACTAGTATCTAATAAATAAATACTAGTATCTAAAATATAAGTACTAGTATCTAATAAATAAGTACTAGTATCTAATAAATAAGTACTAGTATCTAAAATATAAGTACTAGTATCTAAAATATAAGTACTAGTATCTAAAATATAAGTACTAGTATCTAATGAATAAGTACTAGTATCTAAAATATAAGTACTAGTATCTAATAAATAAGTACTTGTATCTAATAAATAAGTACTAGTATCTAAAATATAAGTACTAGTATCTAATGAATAAGTACTAGTATCTAATAAATAAGTACTAGTATCTAAAATATAAGTACTAGTATCTAAAATATAAGTACTAGTATCTAAAATATAAGTACTAGTATCTAAAATATAAGTACTAGTATCTAAAATATAAGTACTAGTATCTAATAAATAAGTACTAGTATCTAAAATATAAGTACTAGTATCTAATTAATAAGTACTAGTATCTAATGAATAAGTACTAGTATCTATTAAATAAGTACTAGTATCTTAAGTATTAGTATCTAAAATATAAGTACTAGTGTCTAATAAATAAGTACTAGTGTCTAATAAATAAGTACTAGTATCTAATAAATAAGTACTAGTATCTAATAAATAAGTACTAGTATCTAAAATATAAGTACTAGTATCTAAAATATAAGTACTAGTATCTAATAAATAAGTACTAGTGTCTAATAAATAAGTACTAGTGTCTAATAAATAAGTACTAGTATCTAATAAATAAGTACTAGTATCTAATAAATAAATACTAGTATCTAAAATATAAGTACTAGTGTCTAATAAATAAGTACTAGTGTCTAATAAATAAGTACTAGTGTCTAATAAATAAGTACTAGTATCTAATAAATAAGTACTAGTATCTAATAAATAAATACTAGTATCTAAAATATAAGTACTAGTATCTAATAAATAAGTACTAGTATCTAATAAATAAGTACTAGTATCTAAAATATAAGTACTAGTATCTAAAATATAAGTACTAGTATCTAATAAATAAGTACTAGTATCTAATAAATAAGTACTAGTATCTAATAAATAAATACTAGTATCTAAAATATAAGTACTAGTATCTAATAAATAAGTACTAGTATCTAATAAATAAGTACTAGTATCTAAAATATAAGTACTAGTATCTAAAATATAAGTACTAGTACCTATTTAATAGATACTAGTAGTTATTCATTAGGTACTAGTTCTTATTTATTAGACACTAGTATCTTTTGTAATTACTACTAGTAACAATTCTTATCTTACTAGTCAGATCTGCTTTTTTACTCGTCTTATGTTATGACTAGTCCAAATGGCTAAAGTAGAGTTCAATTAAAAAAATTGCTAGTAAAATAAAAAATCTTACTAGTAAGATTTTGAATAAGTACTAGTATCTATTAAGTACTAGTATCTAAAAATAAGTACTAGTATCATGAAAATAGATACTAGTACGTCTTATAGATTAAACCTTAAAACGGCTTGCCATACATATAGGCTATAAATCCAATTCTCTACTGTACGCTTCTTTAAAATCTGCTCATTTTGTTAGTACGCCTCAGGTAAAATGATGGCTAATATTTTACTCCAATTTCATTCAACCCCCCCCCCCCCCCCATTCAGAAGACATAACTAGGAAAACCAGATGGGAAAACCCAAAATACAATGCCATTAGAACCATCTTATCATGATGAAGTACCACAGCCAATGCATTTCTGGCATCTTCGCACGCTTTGTCTTTAGATATCAGCTCATGAAGGATAGACCGCCAATGCATGAACAGGTGGCCGTGTTTGCATAACTGCCATATTTGGAAAAATCAGATTTTACAGACTTCAAATGGCTGTGCCGAGCTCTTCCGCATGCTGTGATCCAACTCGTGTCCTCCGAGAGCAGATTTGACTTGATCTTCTCAAAGGGTTTTGCTGCTTATTGATATGGGAATATTTGAACTGGTCATTTGTTATAGTGGACCGAGTGGATGAGCATCACCTGACTGTCAGAGCAAGTATAAATCCCTGAGATACCCCCCCCCATTTACTCATTTACCAGATGCTTTTCTCAGCTTCAAGTACACTTATTATAGGGACCATCCCTCTGGAGTAAGCATTTTAAAGGAAGGGTCCAATTGAACCAGCAAATAATCATAATTAGCTGGTTATTGTTCACTCACTGTATATCTGTTGTATTAAATGTGTTCGTTCTGTCTTCAGCACTGGAGATTCGGATTGACCTTTCACCTCACATGACCTTTAACAATGCCTAACCAATCAGCCCAAGGTTAAACTAATATAACATCACATATATTAAAACAAAAAAAATATATTTGTTGATTATTTCCAACGTTTAAGATGCTATTCTAGTTATCTGTACCAAAGAAGGTTATTATCGTTAATTTAACATCATTTACTGTTTAAAATAATAATAATTAATGTTGGTGTCATTAACATAGTTTTAGTTTTTGTTAATATTCTGAATCATGTTTTTTTTTTTTTTTGCGCTTTTTCGTTTACATTTTATTTACTTTTTTTTTGTGATTTTGTTGTTTTTTTACATTTTTTTTTTGTTAAAACATATAAATTGTATTTTTGAATAAAACAAATTGTAATAAAATATTTTATTACAATTAATATTTTATAAAATATTTAAACAAAATCTTTTTTTAATTCATGTATTCATTTTTTGTTTCATATATTCATTTTATGCTGAAGTAAATAAAAATCATATAGACATATTTATAAAAAAAAAAAAACGACACAATTAGAAAAACAAAAATGATGTTTAACAAAAATGAAAATTATATATTTTATAAATATTTTTTTAATTATCAAATACTGAAAATATGCAATAAAGTATATCACTGATACTAAAATAACTCTGTTATCAAGCTGTCATGCAGATTTGTCTTTTTGTAACCTTTGAAAGTAAGTACAATAAATAATACATTCTCATCTTAAGTAAATTTTATATAGCTGATTTTATTAGTGCACAGTTGCACATTTATTTGTAATATGTTCAGCTTTCTGTGGTTGTTGTAAGCCGTTCTTCAGTCCACCAGACAAGTGCTAAATACACCAGGAATCCAGTCAGTCTGAAGTGTTGTCGTTTAATGCTCTCTTTGAAGGCATTTCTTCAGTTTAATCCTTGAGAACGAGTTACATGCGTCTCTCTGTGCACAGAGTTTGTTTCAGCTCATGCTTAAAGTGAACAGAAAGTTTCAAATCCCAAAAACACATCAACCAACATTCAGCTGAGAAACAGAAATCTGACAGATGAGAATATAGAGATGCGTATTAGCTGGTGCAGGCGCAGGTGGATAAATGATCAAAAGACCCTTGAATAACCCACTGTGTGTGTGTGTCTGTGTGTGTGTGTGTGTGTGTGTGTGTGTGTGTGTGTGTGTGTGTGTGTGTGTGTGTGTGTGTGTGTGTGTGCGTGTGTGTGTCTCTGTGCGTGCGTGCGTGTGTGTGCGTGTGTGTGTCTCTGTGTGTGCGTGTGTGTGTGTGTGACGTGTCTCTGTTCTCGTTTCTCCTCAGGCAAGAGCGAGACGACAGTTTTGCCCAGAAGAAGGCGGAGAGGGCGACAGTCAGGTCTCACTTCAGAGACAAATACAGGTTGCCAAAGGTAACAATTAATCACACTCTCTGTCTCCCGTTATCTACCCACACAATTAAAACTTATAAAGCGCAGAGAACGAACGCTTCGCTCGTTAGCACACACGCTGGGCTGAATCACATAGAAACGGTCACATTTCACCCCCAAAAAAGAAAGAATATTGTGCATAAAGACACTGCAGCCTATTTACTTTTTATCACAATTAATAACACATTTGCCAACACTCAGTGTTCTGTGGTGAAAAATAGAATCCCAAAATATTATTTTAATGATAAATGATCATACATAATGGTAATACATGATGTACCTAATTCAATTAGTTGATTTTAATTTAAATAATCATTGTTTTGCCATATTTAATAACCCATTCCCCAAAACTCAATAGTGTACTGTAATGAGGGCGAAAATATAATTTTCATCACTGTAATGCAAAAAAAATAATAATTATAATTATACATAATTTTAATTGTAAAATGATTATGCATCATGGTAGTATTTGATGTACTACATTTATGTTGATTTTAATTTAAATAATCATTATTTCTTTATCATGATTAATAATCCATTCCCCAAAATTCACTATTTTATCTTATTGAGAAAAAAATATTGTTACTGTAATGCAAAAAAAAGATAAATATTATTTAAATTTAAAATGTTTATACTTTATGTGCTGTATTTAATTTGTTGATTTTGATCTGATAAAATATTTTTAATCATAATTTATGACCAATCTTCCAGTACTCAGTTGAAAACTGTCATAATAATGCAAATAATGCTATAAATCAATGATGTATTATTTTAATTGTCAAATGTTTAAATACTAATTGAAGTACTGAATTGAATTTATGCTACAATAATAATTGTATCCACAATACAAGATGATTACTATAATGAAAAATGTGCCACGATAATAATGTCACAAGGCGTGAATCCTAAAGAGACTTGAGTGATTGTTGTAAATTTCCACCGTTTTTCTCAATATTTAGATTTTTTTGCACCCTCAGATTCCTGATTCTCAAATATTGTCCAAACCATACATCAATGGAAATATTATTTATTCAGATTTCAGATTTTCTACTTTCCAAAAATTGACCCGTGTGACTGGTTTTGTGCTCCAGGGTAACATATGTCGTTGATTATTCCCCTTTACTGTGGTTTTCTGTATCAGAACGAGTTGGATGATACTCAGATCCAGGCGGCGCAAAACTACGTCGAGCTCCCCACCGAACTGGCCAAGATGATCGCCGAAGACAACCAGGAGGAGGAACAGAAGCAGTCTGTGCTGGGTCACCTGACCAACATCCAGAACGTGGACATGGGCCACCTGAAGGGCAAAGCTCAGGCCACACTGGAGGACCTGAAGAACTCTGCGGAGAAGTGCTGCGTCATGTGATCTCTCCGCATCTTCACATCTGGAAATGTTTCTTCTCTCCTCATCTCCCTGTATCTCCTCCATCTCACACACGCGCGCGCACACACATGCACACACATGCACACACACGCTCGCTCACACGGACACACACCGCACACCCACACCCACACATGCACACACGACCATGCATGCACACACACATGCACACTCACACACATGCACACACGACCATACACACACACACACACGCGGACATGCACACACGAACACACATGCGCACACACACACTCACTCACTCACACACACATGCACACACGAACACACATGCACACACACTCACAAGCACAAACACATGCACACATGCACAAACAAACACTCGAACACGCGCGCACACACACACACGCGTGCGCACACATACACACACGAACACACACGCGCGCGCACACACAAACACACATCCACACACGACCATGCACACACACACTCGCACACACACACACATGCACACACGAACACACATGCGCACACACACACTCACTCACACATACACGCACACTCACATGCACACACACGAACACACATGCACACACGAACACACACACATGCACACATGCACACACGAACACGAACACACGCACACACACATGCACAAACACACACACACATCCCGTGTCTAACGACAAACCCAAATCCATATTCATATATTCGGTGTGACATGTAGGGCAGTGTTTGTTCATGATGCTGATATCGTTCTTGGAGTTTAAATGTCATGTGTGTCATCAACTATTCAGGAATCTCACAAAAACACGATTGGGTCACATTTCATCTCATTAAAAAAAATTATATTTTGCATAAATTATTAATGTTAAATGGATAGGTTCGCCCAAAAATAAAAATTCTGTCATTTATTCAACCTCATGTTGTTCTAAACTAATTCTGAAGAATGTTGGTAAGCAAACATTTGACGGTATCCATTGACTTCCATAGTATTTTTTATTTCATATTTTAGAAGTCAATGGCTACCGTCAACTGTTTGCTTACCAACATTATTTTGTTTAACACAAAAAAAGATATTTTGTAGAATGTTAGTAATTAGACAGTTTCCGGTACCCATTGACTTCCATAGTATTTTTTTCATTCAATGGAAGTCAATGGGTACCGTCAACTGTTTGCTTACCAACATTATTTTGTTTAACACAAAATAAGATATTTTGAAGAATGTAGGTAATTAGACAGTTTCTGGTACCCATTGACTTCCATAGTATTTTTTTCATACTATGGGAGTCAATGGGTACCGTCAACTGTTTGCTTATCAACATTATTTTGTTTAACACAAAATAAGATATTTTGAAGAATGTTAGTAATTAGACAGTTTCCGGTACCCATTGACTTCCATAGTATGTTTTTTCATACTATGGAAGTCAATGGCTACCGTCAACTGTTTGCTTACCAACATTATTTTGTTTAACACAAAATACGATTTTTTGAAGAATGTTGGTACTTAGACAGTTTCCGGTACCTTTGACTTCTATAGTATTTTTTTTCATACTATGGAAGTCAAGTTTTAAGAATGTTGGTAATTAGGTAGTTTCCGGTACCCATTGACTTCCATAGTATTTTTTATTTCATATTTATAGAAGTCAATAGGTACCGTCAACTGTTTGCTTACCAACATTCTTAAAGGTTAGTAAATAATGACTCGATTTTCATTTTTGGGTCAAATATTCCTTTAATGGTACTAAAATATCATGCACATGTAATTTCTTAGTCATTTTGATTTGAGTGAAATGTGACGTGTTTCTGGAGATTGACCTGCTCCGTTCTGAAGGTGTTTATTACCGCAATAGTCTAACGGGTTCATAACCTTAGGGAGTCTTGAAGGGCTTACGGGAGCAGGAATGGAGGTATTCCCCTAAACATCCGCAATAACACCATCACCGTTGACCTTTCATTGAGTGGTGCCGTTTTGTGCAGGTGGTTTGGTGTCGTCGTGATACAGATGTCGACCTTTTTCTTTCTGGTTGTTCCTTCTTATGGAGACTCAAAATAATGATTTGAAATGCTCTGCTGCTGAGGTGAGCGTCTGGATGAAGGCTTTTATTCTGTGGTTTTGAATATAAGCTGTAAACATAAGCAATATTTCCATCTCTGATCTACAGGACAGAGCTGACTGCCAATTAATGTGAAGAGTTAAACTGACTTTCCTGTTCATTTTATTTAACCCATTAGATTATAATATATTTATTTATTTATAAATGGCAAGAAAGTTTATTGTTGTTTCTTGTACTTATGTCGTTGTTTCCGCTCTGGACTGCATAAGTAACGTAATTACCAATGTAATGCATTTATGTAATTATTCTCCTGTCCAGACCTTGCTGATTTTTGACTGTTGAAACTAATAAATATATTTGTAGAAAGATAGTGATGTAATTTGAGCTTCTGTGATGTTTTCGCAGCGCAGCCGCCGCAGTACAGTGTGTGACCGCTAGGTGGAGACATTGGACACGACTCAAACGCTTCACTAACACACTGCCAGCTTTATATATAGGTGGGTAGATGACATAACAAATACGCCTTTTGCAAACTAAGGTTGCGTTTAGGTAAATGCCGTGTCTTTCATGCAAACTGTTTCATGCATTGATGATATTGGTTTATTTGGCTTTTAATAACACATTATCAGTGGAACGAAAACATTCAAAATAGACATTATCTATTTGTGTTTGCAGATTATAATTACGGTTAAAGGCTGTTTTATCCATTTTTTACCCTGCTTACTTGGGGTGTTTTGCTTTAAAGCAGTGGTCGGCAACAGGTGGGCCAAAACTGGCTCCCGCAGCCAGATTATTGTGAAAGTGGATGGTTCTGAAATAGATGTGTCATGACAGTAACAGTTACTCCCAATCAGAGTATGACTGGAGCGAGGAGCGTCGTGGTTTTCCCGTAATATAACTGCATATTTAGACAGAACTCACATGTTAATATTTAATAGCTAGCTTGATAGAGAAGGATCACTGAAATCAGAAGAATAAAGGCTATATGATGGACATGAGCGGTAGGTTATTGTTATGTATTCTTTGCTTCTAGTATAGATACTGAATATTTTCAGCTGAAAGCATGAAGTACTACAACACTTGTTCACACCAAGCGGCAACCTCCGGTTTTCTCGTGAAGCCAACACGGATGTGACTAAAACTGATTCATCGACTGGCTCCAAGAAGGAGTCATAGACCCCCCCCCCCCATGTTAAAATACCCAACTTTACAGCAGAAAAAACATGTTTACAGCTTGGTACAAAAAGTGGTTTTGGTCTATAAAGCTAATTTTGAGTGACAGGTGGATTGCTGCTGTCACGTTAGATGGGCGTGGTTTTGGCAACCAGCTCCACCCACATCCCGCCTTCTTTACGTTCGGCTCCGCCCACTTTGAGCTTCAGAAACTACGTCCATGTTTTTTACAGTCTATGGTTCTTTCTAGCAAATCGGTTCAACAGAGACATTAATCATCTTATAAAAATGTTTGACAATTCTGGGAATCTTTTAACTTACGAACAATTCTTGTCAACTTACAGTTTTCCCGTACAGTACAATTTAATTCAGTTATTAAAGCTATTCATTGAACACTTCGTCAACTTGTCAAAAGTCATATTTGTTATAATTCTTTATCTGTGACAAACCCAAGATTAATTTTAGAAGGTGTTGAGCTAACTGAGAAAAAATGCAATAACAAACATATTTGTAATATTTTCCAAAAATCTAATATCTCATAGAGGAATTTTTTTTTTGATCTCTAAAATTGAGAATATTGACTGAAGAAGAGCGTTTAATTTTTCTAAGTATTATATTAATAATACAATAAAAGAAATACACTTCAAAATTCTACATAATATTTACCCTCCTAAATATTTAATATCAAGATTCTCTGATATTGATGATATATGCTGTTTTTGTAATAATGAGAAAGAGATACTTATTTTTTGACTAATGTAAACACGTTTTGGATTGATTCGGCAGATTTTATATTGAATTTAATGAATATTAATTATTGCTTTACTTTAAAGGATGTTATCTTGTATTATGAAAATAAAAGCAATAAGAATTTATTGTTAACCTTTTAATTTTATTAGCCAAATTTCACATACATAAACAAAAATGTCTTAATTCATCTATGTTAAATTAGTTTTGACTTTTATATTTCTTCATTAAGAAATGTTTAGAATATTGAATATTCACGCGCAGTCGTTTTCTCAATAATGCATTCAAACAAATGTAATCTTACAGAACTACTCGTGTCCAATGAGCAGAAATCAGTAAGAACTGCATCGACCCGTCGGTGAAATAACTGACGAAAACCTAGTTATTTTCATCATAAACTAAGCAGCTAATATAATACAGAGGACCATGTTATTAGCTCGTCATGTGGACGTGGAAGGAAAGAAACGCTTGCACACCAGCGCTCCAGTAAGTCACTTATTATCCGTTGACTGTGTTCTGGCCCGCCATCTGGTGCTGAAACTTTTCGACCCCTGCTTTAAAGTGGGTCAGTTTTTAGATGTTCTACTCATGCATAATAACAGTTTAATTACCATGTGTTCTTTCATTTAAAAAATGCATGCATGGCATTTATGCCACAATTGTGTCCCTGGAGCACAAAAGCACTCATAAGTCACTGGAGTATATATATATATATATTTGTTAATATATTTGTAGCAATAGCCAACAATACATTGCATGGGTTAAACATTTTTATTTTATTTTATGCCAAAAATCATTAGATATTAAGATCATGTTCCCTGAAGATATTACCTACCGTAAATCTATCAAAACTTAATTATTGATATGCATTGCTAAGAACAACTTTAAAGATGATTTTCTCAATATTTAGATTTTTTTGCATCCTCAGATTCCAGATTTACAAATATTGTCCAAACCATACATCAATGGAGATATTATTTATTCAGCTTTCAGATGATGCATAAATCTCAATTTCACAAAATTGGTTTTGTGCTCCAGGGTCACATATATAAATACATGTATTTAAAACCATTCTAGATGCACTGTATCATGTCATGTCAACTACCCATGTGTGATTTAGTGTATTTCACCTCAATGTTGTATCTTAACAAAACATTTCGGGACATAAATTGTAAGCTATGCTTTTAAAATCGTTTGTGTGACAACTAGCCCCAGGGCTATTTCCTCCACACTTTCTCCTCTCTGCTCCAGACTGTGGATGCACGCAGTTTTGCATAGTTTTCTTCCAATCCGAGCCGTTTCCATCTGAATAGCAGAGAAGCGCCGATCTCAAGTGCGCTCTGAAAGGACGGGGCAGTAAAATATATTGTTGTGGAAAGTCTCTATTGATGGGCCTCCGGGCTGCTGCATGGCCAGTCGGACACAAAGAGGGTGAAACGGTCCAGAAAACACTTTTGTGGCCCTTTTCTTTTCCATCAGGGCGCGAGTAAAACACCCCAAAGGAGGCTGAGAGCGACGGGGGCTGCTGTATACAGAGGCTTGTTCTTGGGTTCGTGCTAAAGAGAAACAGATTTGTTTTCCTGCGCTTTAAATTGAAGCGGTTTGCAGATGTTGAGCTTCCAGCAGAGGAATGCTCTCTCTCTCTAGCGCTGATGGGGTTTTGTAATCTAATGCAGGGAGAGACCACACAGCTCGCAAGCTTCATGAAATGTATAAACATTTTATTTATCCTGCACAGGAGGTGCGCTTTGCCAGAAACGGCCTTACTATGCAATCCCCCGTCCGCGTCCGAATGCGTAATGAAGAGAGGAGCGGAGGCAGTTTTGGAGGAGGGGTCTGTGCGTGAAAGAGCCGGAGGGACAAAGACATGCAGCATGCAACAGGGCTCCGAGAACAGAAACACACTCCTAATAACAGGAAGGATTCTTGTGCATGAAGAGGATAAACTACACTCAACCGGATAGCAGCAAACTGAACTGATTGCACGGATAACCACTGAACTTTCAAGCCACATTGTGGAGTAAATCTGTGACGCACCATGTTGTGTTTTCACCGACTGATGCAAGCATGCACCTAATCTGAGTTCGCAGGCAGAATGGAGAGCAGCATCGTTCCCGTCGCATTTCTCTCGTTTGTGATGATGCTGGACGCGCAGATGGTTTGCTGGCAGGTGCTGATGCGATGTCATGAAGAACGTGATTGTGAGCTTGCCTATAACCAGTATTTGACGGCATGCGATGGGATCATCCGCGGAAGCAGACACCAGTGTCCAAGCCACTGCATTAGTGCACTCATCCGCCTCAACCAGACCACAAACGGCCCGTTTCTGGAGACCTGCGACTGCGGGATCGACCCCGAGTGCCTAAGAGCCAAACGAGCCGTCGAGCCCTGTCTGCCGCGGACGCATCCGGGCGATGCCGATGAGATCGGTTGCACCGAAGCACGCCAGCGATGTGAAGACGAGCCCAGCTGTCAGTCATCCCTCACCGCGTATCTGTCCCACTGCGGACAGCTGTTTAACGGGAGGAGGTGTTCGTCTCGGTGCAAATCCACCATCGAGGAGCTGCTGTTCATGCCCAACGGCGTGCTGCTCAATCAGTGCGTCTGCGACGGTCTGGAGAGGCCGTTTTGTGAGGTGGTCAAACAGAACATGGTCAAACTGTGCTCCATAGGAGACAACAGCATCCCCATGGACCAGGACGGGACGGACGATGCATATGAAGACGAGGATTACGAGGCGAAACCGGAGAGCGAGGCGACTGATGCGGAGATGTCCTTCACAAGCGCTCTAACTCTTTCTCAACACGTGGTTTTGCTGTGCATTGCATTTGCTGCAGCGTTCATGCTTTAAAGTGTGGCGGATTGAGCATACTGTATGTGACCCTGGAGCACAAGAGCAGTCATAAGGGTCAGTTTTTGTAAATTGAGAGTTATGCATCATTTTCGTTGATATGTGGTTTGTTAGGATTGAGCAATATTTGAATCTGAGGGTGCAAAAAAAAAAAAACTCCTTTAAAGTTGTTCAAATTAAGTTCTTAGCAATGCATATTACTAAGTTTTGATATATTTACGGTAGGAATATCTTCATGGAGCATGATCTTAATATCCTAGGGATTTTTGTCATAAAAGAAACATGTATAATTTTGACTCATACAATGTATTGTTGTCTATTGCTACACATATGACTGCTTCTGAGCTCCAGGGACACATGGTTCTTGAAGCAGTGTTTGTACTCTCATTAGGTCTTTGTTTCCGTGTTGTTTCACCTCAGTGCCACTCGAAGTGTCTCAAGGCAAACAGTGGACGCACGTCGAGGGTTTGCACAGCGGACGCTCATTCTTTCTTCAAATATTTGCAGTGCGCGGGCACATAAAGAGCCGGTTTGGACATCAAGTGCTTCATTTAGGTGGAGAGGCCCTTCAGTCAGCGCGCTCGTTCTCTCTCACTTCAGGTTTATTAGCTTGACCTCGTCCTCTACGACTATCAGGTCTCGGATATGAGCGTTTAACAGCATGCACACCTTCATTAACCCTACTGGAAATCAACACCAAGTGCCTGAATGACTGGAGCTTGAATCTGCTTTCTCCATACGAGGATTTAACCCTTCCTTAAAGCCATTATATATGATGCATTATAAATGTAGTGTATAGTAATGCACACGGTGCATGCACTGATTGAATAACTGCAACCATAATGCATTGTTAGAAAGCACAATGCATTAAAACACATGACGAACAAACCTTCGAATAGTGAAATGCATTTTTACTTTGGTTAGAATTGCTTATGAAAAGATGTAATGCGTTACAGTGCACATTTATGAATATGGGTTATATACCTAATGGCTTTAAGGTAAGTGTTACCGATCTTTTTTTATTTTTTTGTGCAAATAATGAATTATTAGTAATGTTACAAAGGTTTGATCTAAAGAGAAGCACACTTTATGTAAGTATGCAAACTCTGATTGAAACGTAAACCATTCATTCTCAATGTTGCTTTTAGGTCCGTTACGGTCATTGCATTTGAAGAGAATCTTAATTAATCTTAATTAAGCTGATGTTATTAGCAGCCACTTGAATGTTAATGCATCTGACTGGATAGTTATGTTTTGCATACTTGCATAAGAGCGAATATTTCTTGAACTTAAAGCGTCTTGAAGCTTGTATAGAAAAGTAATTTATTTATACATTTCTGAATTATTAAGAAAATAAAAGTCATGCAGACTTGTCTTGAGTTCATTTATCATCTGAAAAACGTGGGATGTTTATGTCCAAATCCAATGAGCACAGGTTTGACTAGATAAATTAATATCAATAAAAGCTACTTCAACAAGCAACACATGTTGTTGGTTAATGAGATCATTAGTGCACAATCTCCTTTCATATAGTCATGTGACCCTGGAGCACAAAACCAGTCACGAGGGTCAACTGAGATTTATGCATCATCTGAATAAATAATATCTCCATTGATGTATGGTTTGGACAATATTTGGAATCTGAGGATGCAAAAAAATCGAAATATTGAGAAAATCATCTTTAAAGTTGTTCAAATGAAGTTCCTAGCAATGCATATTAATAATCAATAATTAAGTTTTGATATATTTATGGTAGAAAGTTACCAAAATATCTGTCATACTGTGTCTGGTTATACTACACATTTTGTTGAGTCCCCCCCCTCTTGATGTAAGAATGTGGAGATTGTATATTGTGTGTTCTGTTGCTTCGATCGATCTTGCTCGTTGGAGAACTGTGTTTAATGCTGTGTTTGAATCCGAAGCGTCTGGAGCCATAGCTCAGATGCCAGAGGCTCTCTTTGGCCTTTCTGTGAAAACAACGAGCAGGAACCCGACTAACTCGACACTAAAGCCCCTCTTTCCTCCTGAAACCCCCACCGACCCGCCGGGAACAGAATCAAAACAAACAAAAGCAGGGAGACTGTCGGAGGAGGAGCCGCTCGGGGCCCCGTTTCTCATTTATCTGACCCAGATATCAACCCCCACACCAGCCATTGTACAGCCGGCATTGTGCCCTATTCACGACGAGCACGTCAGTGTAAGGAGAGCTTGTGTGTGTGTGTGTGTGAGAGTGTGTGTGTGTGTGTGTGAGAGTGTGTGTGTGTATGTATCTCTCTCCCTCTCTCTCTGTGTGTGTCTCTGTGTGTGTGTCTGTATCTGTATTTCTCTGTGTGTGTATCTTTGTGTGTGTGTGTATCTGTGTGTGTGTCTGTCTGTATCTCGCTGTGTGTGTTTGTGTATCTCGTGTGTGTATCTCTGTGTGTGTGTGTCTGTGTCTGTGTGTCTGTGTATCTGTGTGTGTGTCTCTGTGTGTGTATCTCTGTGTGTGTGTGTGTGTGTGTGTGTGTTGAAGTCTGTGTGTGTGTGTGTGTGTGTGTGACACAAATTTGTGTGTGTCTGTATTACAAGGAGAAGGTGATTTATGAGTATCATAATTTGCTTATAAATCATGTGTGGGGGAAAGAGTCTCTCTCTGTGTGTGTATCTCTGTGTGTGTGTGTGTGTGTGTGTGTGTGTTGAAGTCTGTGTGTGTGTGTGTGCACATGTTTTGTATAAAAACCATTGCCTATATGAGGACACAAATTTGTATAATAAACCATGGGTATAAAAAACAACGTGTACAAGGAGAAGGTGTGTGTGTCCCCATAATTTGCTTATAAATCATGTATCTCTCTCCCTCTCTCTCTGTGGGGGAAAGTGTGTGTGTGTTTAGGTGTAGGGCAATCATACAGTTTGTGTATAAAAACCATTGTGTCCCCTAAACCATAAAAAACAACGTGTGTGAGAGAGTGTGTGTGTGTATCTCTCTCCCTCTCTCTCTGTGTGTGTGTG
This sequence comes from Schizopygopsis malacanthus, assembly GCA_027474115.1. Lineage (NCBI taxonomy): Eukaryota > Metazoa > Chordata > Actinopteri > Cypriniformes > Cyprinidae > Schizopygopsis > Schizopygopsis malacanthus. The sequence continues at coordinate 36,136,173 of CM049873.1, read as the reverse complement.
TATATCTCTCTGTGTGTGTGTATATCTCTCTGTGTGTGTGTGTGTGTGTGTGCGGTGTGTGTATCTCGGTGTGTGTGTGTGTGTGTGTGTGTGTGTCTGTCTGTCTGTGTATCTGTGTGTGTGTGTGTATCTGTGTGTGTGTCTCTCTCTGTGTGTGTGTGTGTATCTGTGTGTGTGTGTGTGAGAGTGAGTATCTGTGTGTGTGTATCTCTCTGTGTGTGTATCTGTGTGTGTGTGTATCTCTCTGTGTGTGTGTGTGCGTGAGTCTCTGTGTGTTTGTGTATCTCTGTGTGTGTGTGTGTATGTGTGTGAGTATCTGTGTGTGTGAGTGAGTATCCGTGTGTGCGTGTATCTCTGTGTGTGTGTCTCTGTGTGTATCTGTGTCTCTCTCTGTGTGTGTGTGTGCATGAGTCTCTGTGTGTTTGTGTATCTCTCTGCGTGTGTGTGTATGAGTATCTGTGTCTCTGTGTGTGTGTGTGTATCTGTGTGTGTGTGTATCTCTCTGTGTGTGTGTGTGTGCATGAGTCTCTGTGTGTTTGTGTATCTCTCTGCGTGTGTGTGTATGAGTATCTGTGTCTCTGTGTGTATCTGTGTGTATCTCTCTCTGTGTGTGTGTGTGCATGAGTCTCTGTGTGTTTGTGTATCTCTCTGCGTGTGTGTGTATGAGTATCTGTGTCTCTCTGTGTGTGTGTGTGTGCGTGTGCGTGTGCGTGTGAGTCTCTGAAGGATTAATGACTCACACAATCGGTCCTCAGTTCATCTGATGTAGAGCTGGCAAGGCTTCTCTGAGACGGAGCAGAACAGAGGGCCGTTGTGTGTTTGAGAGCCGTACCTGTCCTCTCGAATGAAACTCCAGCTCGTGAGATCTGATTAAACCGCAGGCTGACCTTTCAGCTGAAGAAGCCTTTAATTACTGCCGTTTGTTACGTAAACCATCACTACGCTGCAAAAAACAATGCTCCTCTTCAGTCTGTTTTTGCAGCAAAAATATTTAATATTTCTAAATCAAGAGAATTTACTTGAGAATCAAAATGAAATCTGGTAAAAAAAAAAAAGAAAAACTGAAAATGGGATCCGAAAAATACATTTATTGAAACCAGTTTATTTTAAGGAGCATAACTAGTTGCTTAGTAGCATGTTGGCTGTTTACTAGTACTTATAAAGTGCATATTCATGTATTATTCTGCATGGGCATATTTTAGATCCCTCAATCCTAACTACCTTATTAACTATTAATAAGCAGCAAATTAGGAGTTTATTGAGACAAAAGTCAAAGTTTATAGTTACCTTTCTGACCCCATTGGAAGACTTTTTACATAAAAAGTCTTCTTATCTCGTTATTTTGCTTCCAACGTGATTCTATCTTGATTATAAGGACGTTTAGATATTTGTACTGAAATGTTTTGGTTGGGTGTTCATACTTCCAGGGTTTATAACTTGCCTCAAATGTCCAGGTTTTGTCCTTTTCTTGCTGATTTCATACCTTTTGAAGGTAAGTAGTTTGGAAAGAAATAGCATGCAGTGCTGCAAGTCTTAAAAAAGGCCAAATTAAGGACTCTTAAATCAGAGCAGAAAGTCTGAAATGCTTAAAGTCGTGGCATTATAAATATTGCACGCACTGAAAAACAATTAATATCTTACTCTTGTTTTCCGATACAAATATCTAAACATCCTTAAATCACGATTTACTGGAGATGCGACAAGAAAGCATGAAGTCTTGTTTATATGTCGATGCCAAATAAGAGCTTGTTTTCCGTTTGAACGAAGTCGATTTTTCTGACCGCATTGACAGATCTTGTTCTTGTTTTAATCGGGCTCTGTCCTGAAACCCCTGCGGTTTATCATCTACCTCCTTCCTCTCGGTTATATCTTTCCCAGACACCAGGTTCATCTCCATTGCTACGCAGATGACCCCCAGCTCTACCTTTCTACTAAACTCCCACCACCTATTACCTCTTTGACATGAAATCCTAGTTCACTTCAAACTTCCTCAAATTAAAATCCCACGTTTTAAATCCAAACTCAAAACACATCTGTTCAGCATAGCTTACACCTTTTAAACTGTATTGTGTCTTATTATCTTTGTTTTGTTAATGATGTACGGTGAACAAGAAAGGCGCCTATAAATAAAATTCATTATTATTATCAAATCAATAAATTTTTAAACATATGCACGGAAAAACAAGACAAAAATCCAGAGGAAGGTCATTTATTTTCTGCACTGATCAGAAGATACAGTAGAAGTTATTTCCGTCAAATCTGTTGTATAAAATTAATTAAAAGTTCTAGTTCGTTAACATCAGTGAACAGTTGATGCATCAAAGCACATTTGTTTCATGTTTGTAAATGTTAGTTGATAAAAATACAACTGTCGGCTCAAGATTATTAAATAATTATATGTTAAAGAAACGCTGAATTGTTCAGAAGTGTTTTTCATCGTTAGTTCGTGTGAAGTTGAGAGTTACTGATGTTTTGTTGTTGATGGTTTCTGCTGATTTATTCCAGAGAGGAACGAGGAATTATATTACCGGAGGAATGCGGAGAGGAAATTACACTTTATGGCCAACAGAAATTCATAACGCAAGACAATACTCACTCGGAGAGAGAGAGAAACTGATTTATGTTTTCATTCAAACCAGACGGTGAATAAATAACCCCACGATCAGGAATCAGAGCTTGTGTAACACGGTATTCTGCTGACGCTAAACACTCCCTTTGTGTGTGTGTGTGTGTGTGTGTGTGTGAGAGAGAGAGAGTGTGTGTGTGTGTGTGTGTGTGAGAGAGAGGGAGTGTGTGTGTGTGTGAGTGTGTGTGTGTGAGAGAGAGTGAGAGTGTGTGTGTGTGTGTATGTGTGAGAGAGTGTGTGTATGTGTGAGAGAGAGAGTGTGTGTGTGTGTGAGAGAGAGAGAGAGTGTGTGTATGTGTGAGAGAGAGAGAGTGTGTGTGTGTGTGTGTGTGTGTGAGAGAGAGTATGGGTGAAGTGTGTGTGTTTAAAGTGTGTTGGCGTGAGCGAGCATGCGTGTGTGTGTGTGTGTGTGTGTGTGTAAAGTGTGTGTGTGAAATGTAAATGCGTGTGTGTGTGTAAAGTAAGTGTGTCTGTGCGTGTGTGTGTGTCTGTGTGTGAAGTGTAAGTGTGTAAGTGAGAGAGTGTGTGTCTGGTGCGTGTGTGTGTGTGTGAAGTGTAAGTGCGTGTGTGTGTGTGTGTGTGTGTGTGAGTGAGAGTGTGTGTCTTGTGTGTGTGTGTGTGTGTGAAGTGTAAGTGAGTGTGTGTCTAGTGCGTGTGTGTGTGAGTGTGTGTGTGAGAGAGTGTGTGTCTGGTGCGTGTGTGTCTGTGTGTGAAGTGTAAGTGCGTGTGAGTGTGTGTGTGAGAGAGTGTGTGTCTGTGTGTGAAGTGTAAGTGCATGTGTGTGTGTGTCTGGTGCGTGTGTGTATGATTTTACAGTCAGGACTCTTTTCCTTCAGGTGAAGGACAGATTTCAGATCTGGTCCAGATGAACACAAACAGATCAGTTCAGTGAGAGTGACTGCGTTCGACCGTCTGCCAGGAGCCAATCAGATGCTGTGAATCCTCCGGTCATGTGACACGCTGCATCCGTTGCCATGGCGAGAACCCGCAGCTCACTGTAAACAACAGGCTGAGAGAGAGAGAGACCGTAAACAGATTATACAGTATTTACAGTATACAGTAATTGTAACTTTAAGGAGCACATGAAATGGTTTAGATGAGCAGTTTTCCTTCCTAGCAAAGGTTTATAAAGGTTAATTATGAAGCTAGGGAAGGACACTTTATTATGAATATGATGTGTACTTACAGGATCTGACAGATTCAGCAGCGGCGTCGTTCTTCAGCGATTCGTCCGTCTGGAGTTTCCCGCATCTGTAAACACACGCTTTAGACCGAGCTTCACTAACCGAGCGGAGCGAGAGACACGACAGCGTTTACCTTGATCAGCTCTTTGAGGTATTCGGCTCGACTCATCAGACTTTTAATCTGTTAGAGAAAACCAGGGCAGATATGACTGATATATTCCCTTTATCTCATATTCAACTCATAACATGATATTTGACATGATTCGCATGACCACACTAGTCTGTGTTCGGCGCGTGGAGGGGTTGTGTTGGCGTTAAACAGGTTCTTCACCGAGAAAGCAAACTTCCAGATCATCTTCAGAAGGTCTGTATCATTTCAGTATCACTGATAGACTATTAAGAGTTTTTATTTCATATTTCAAATTCAATTTTAGTTTCATATTGTGTCAGATGAGTCATGTGACAGCGGTTCATGAGCTCATAATGCTGAAGGAGAAACAGAATAAACAGTTAGATGATGTTAGTCTCACCTCGCTGTGGAGCAGCTCCCTGCGGCGGCCCTGAGACTCAGCTGCAGGAGGATCATCACCAACACACACACACATCAGATCATCACCAACACACACATACACACACACACACACCGAGTTAGGCTAGGCTGTTGCCTTGGTGGTTACTATGGTATTTTGGGTTGTTACTAGGTGGTTGCTAGGGTGTTCTGGATGTTTACTGGAGGTAAAACTGACATCTGTGTTGTACTTGTGCACTGTATTTACCCGCCAGCGCCAGCAGCAGCTCGCCCAGACTCTGCTGGTACAGATCGAGTGTATCGCAATCCTCGGCGCCGCTCTCCTCCTGCACACATCACAACTCCATTACCCATCATGCAACACAGCAACTCACATGCAAATGAGCCATCGCAACAGTTACCTGGGCAACAGCAGTGGACGCCACTTCCAGCGCCGTCAGCAGACGCGGCTGATCTCGAGACATTTCTGTGAACGACCGAAGATCTGAACATCAGAACTGGAGTGAGATATTAAATATTAATAATGCTTACCTCTTAATATGTTCCTGGTTGATTTTGCCTCCTCAAAACTGATCCTGTTGTCCGATCTGACCAGCGCTTTGAGCTCCTCGGCACGAGAAATATACTGATCCACCTGAGAGAAAACTAATCAGTCACAGCTTATAATTGAGCGTTCGTAAAGAGCTTGATTGACAGGCGATCTGACCAATCACAACGCTGTCCGGCAAACACATCAGATAGGAAAGTAGATTAACTTCAGGGGACTTTAAAAATGTTGTGTATTGACATCTCACCGCAGTTGAAATAATATTAATTCATGTTTATTTCATGCTTTAAGTAAATATGAAAAGACGATCGGTTCATATGCCGCTTGAACTTAGCGCATTACAGTGCATTAAAGAGACACAAAATGGCATTTACTGTTTGAATTTCTTAAAAAATGACAACGTTTTTTGAAAGCTAAGACCTTGTGTTATACCTAAAGTAACGCTCTCACACTACACACACATTGTCACGCAGTGATAATGCATCACAGAGTAAACTGACAACACATCTGATTGGTCAGATCACCTGTCAATCAAGCTCTTAGCAAAGGGTCAATTGCTTCTTTATTGTTTTCGAGCCCTACGTGGTTTGTTTACCTTCTGTCTCAGTGCTTCCTTCTTCTGTCTGTCGGTCTCGTCTGAAAGAGCAGAGACGGAGATGATGAGAGTGAACTGAGACAGAGAGACTGAGATGTTGAGAGTGAAGTGAGACAGAGAGACGGAGATGATGAGAGTGAAGTGAGACAGACGGAGATGATGAGAGTGAAGTGAGAGAGAGACGGAGATGATGAGAGTGAAGAGAGACGGAGACGATGAGAGTGAAGTGAGACAGAGAGACGGAGATGATGAGAGTGAACTGAGACAGAGAGACTGAGATGTTGAGAGTGAAGTGAGACAGAGAGACGGAGATGATGAGAGACGGAGAGACGGAGATGATGAGAGTGAAGTGAGACAGAGACGGAGATGATGAGAGTGAAGTGAGACAGAGAGACGGAGATGATGAGAGTGAAGAGAGACGGAGAGACGGAGATGATGAGAGTGAAGTGAGACAGAGAGACGGAGATGATGAGAGTGAAGAGAGACGGAGAGACGGAGACAGAGAGACGAGAGAGACGGAGATGATGAGAGTGAAGTGAGACAGAGAGACGGAGATGATGAGAGTGAAGTGAGACAGAGAGACGGAGATGATGAGAGTGAGAGAGAGACAGAGTGAGTGAGACGGAGATGATGAGATGAAGTGAGACAGAGACATGAGAGTGAGACGGAGATGATGAGACAGAGACGGAGAGTGAGAGTGAGACGGAGAGATGGAGATGATGAGAGTGAAGTGAGACAGAGAGATGGAGATGATGAGAGTGAAGTGAGACAGAGAGATGGAGATGATGAGAGTGAAGTGAGACAGAGAGACGGAGATGATGAGAGTGAAGTGAGACGGAGAGATGGAGATGATGAGAGTGAAGTGAGACAGAGAGGGAGATGATGAGAGTGAAGTGAGGAGATGATGAGAGTGAAGTGAGACAGAGAGATGGAGATGATGAGAGTGAAGTGAGACGGAGAGATGGAGATGATGAGAGTGAAGTGAGACGGAGATGATGAGAGTGAAGTGAGACGGAGAGATGGAGATGATGAGAGTGAAGTGAGACAGAGAGATGGAGATGATGAGAGTGAAGTGAGACAGAGATGGAGATGATGAGAGTGAAGTGAGACGGAGATGATGAGAGAGTGAGAGAGAGATGGAGATGATGAGAGTGAAGTGAGACGGAGAGATGGAGATGATGAGAGTGATTTGAGAGATGGAGATGATGAGAGTGAAGTGAGACGGAGAGATGGAGATGATGAGAGTGAAGTGAGACAGAGAGATGGAGATGATGAGAGTGAAGTGAGACGGAGAGATGGAGATGATGAGAGTGAAGTGAGACAGAGAGATGGAGATGATGAGAGTGAAGTGAGACAGAGAGATGGAGATGATGAGAGATGAGGAGATGATGAGAGTGAAGTGAGACGGAGAGATGGAGATGATGAGAGTGAAGTGAGAGAGACGGAGATGATGAGAGTGAAGTGAGACAGAGAGATGGAGATGATGAGAGTGAAGTGAGACGGAGAGATGGAGATGATGAGAGTGAAGTGAGACAGAGAGATGGAGATGATGAGAGTGAAGTGAGACGGAGAGATGGAGATGATGAGAGTGAAGTGAGACAGAGAGATGGAGATGATGAGAGTGAAGTGAGACAGAGAGATGGAGATGATGAGAGTGAAGTGAGACAGAGAGACGGAGATGATGAGAGTGAAGTGAGACGGAGAGATGGAGATGATGAGAGTGAAGTGAGACAGAGAGACGGAGATGATGAGAGTGAAGTGAGACAGAGAGACGGAGATGATGAGAGTGAAGTGAGACGGAGATGGTGAGATGGAGAGATGGAGATGATGAGAGTGAAGTGAGACAGAGAGATGGAGATGATGAGAGTGAAGTGAGACAGAGACGGAGATGATGAGAGTGAAGTGAGACAGAGACGGAGATGATGAGAGTGAAGTGAGACGGAGAGATGGAGATGATGAGAGTGAAGTGAGACAGAGACGGAGATGATGAGAGTGAAGTGAGACAGAGACGGAGATGATGAGAGTGAAGTGAGATGGAGAGATGGAGATGATGAGAGTGAAGTGAGACGGAGAGATGGAGATGATGAGAGTGAAGTGAGACAGAGACGGAGATGATGAGAGTGAAGTGAGACGGAGAGATGGAGATGATGAGAGTGAAGTGAGACGGAGAGATGGAGATGATGAGAGTGAAGTGAGACAGAGACGGAGATGATGAGAGTGAAGTGAGACGGAGAGATGGAGATGATGAGAGTGAAGTGAGACGGAGAGATGGAGATGATGAGAGTGAAGTGAGACAGAGACGGAGATGATGAGAGTGAAGTGAGACAGAGAGATGGAGATGATGAGAGTGAAGTGAGATGGAGAGATGGAGATGATGAGAGTGAAGTGAGACGGAGAGATGGAGATGATGAGAGTGAAGTGAGACAGAGAGACGGAGATGATGAGAGTGAAGTGAGACGGAGATGATGAGAGTGAAGTGAGACAGAGAGATGGAGATGATGAGAGTGAAGTGAGACAGAGACGGAGATGATGAGAGTGAAGTGAGACGGAGAGATGGAGATGATGAGAGTGAAGTGAGATGGAGAGATGGAGATGATGAGAGTGAAGTGAGACGGAGAGATGGAGATGATGAGAGTGAAGTGAGACAGAGAGACGGAGATGATGAGAGTGAGTGAGACAGAGACGGAGATGATGAGAGTGAAGTGAGACAGAGAGACGGAGATGATGAGAGTGAAGTGAGACATGAGAGTGAAGTGAGACAGAGAGATGGAGATGATGAGAGGAAGTGAGACAGAGACACTCGTGTCTTACAGTGAATGGCAGGAACGAAGTGTTCGAGTGCAGAACAGTAGAGAGATAACGCAGCCGCTCGCTCTCCATCCTGGTCCTTCTGCACCGCCTGCAACACCAGCGCTTTCTAGAGGACAGATACAGGTCATAAATAAATCTGAATTGATTCAAATGAATAAGAATCTAATATGAGTAAATCAGTGGCAGCACAACAGACTCGTGATATAACTCTGAGCGAGTGTTTGTAGAGCAGCATCTGTGAGACACGTTTGGTCTGACACTAGAGACGAGCAGTGGTGGTTTTGCCACTTCAGGACTAAAATAAACACGTGTGAGTGTTAGTGTGAGTTCATCTGCGCTCACAGCCTTCCCGAGGCTCTCGGCGCTGGGCATGTGCTCCAGATCCACGAAGGGATGCAGGAAAAACTCCTCGAACGTGATGCGTCTGTCAGGGTCTCGCTCCAGCAGCCGCTGCAGCAGATCTCGACAGTCACCAGAAACCCGCGCTCCGGACGCCAGCTAAACACAGAGAGCAGATCACAGCAATGACTGGGGCAACCGCGCCATCTAGTGGTGACTCATGCGTGTGATTGCAGCAGTGAATGGGTGCCGTCAGAATGAGAGTCTGATAAAAACATCACAGCACACCAGTCCATCACTAAACATCTGGAGAAGACAAAAGATGAAACGTGCGTTCAAAGTGTGTTCAGAGCATCAATGTGTCCGGAAGTCATTCAGTTCAATGTGAGCCGGCGGTGAGAGCGGCGCGGCGTGTTGAACTCAGGTCAACGTTATGGTAATGAGCTATGATTGGGCGGCAACCAATCAGAATGTAGAAGTCCTCTGCTCGAGAGCATGAACGCAGCATTGTAAACTTAGTTCCCAAGCATTTTAGCGCTAGAAGAACGCTTTGTTTTTCAAAGTGAACGCTATTAATTTCCTCACAACAATAGATTTGAACAATCATCCATTGACTCTCATTCTGACGGCACCCATTCACTGATGCAGATACACATTTCTACAAACCTGTTGAAGAAACAAACTTCTCCTGATCTCGGATGAACTGAGAGCACATTTTTAGCATGTCTTTATTTTTAAGTAAACTATTCCTTTAAACAAAATGAGATTTTTGTAACAGTATTTTTAATATAAATACTATTGATTATGATATGGAAACTCTCACCTGGATGGGTTTGTCACTGCGGATCTTCTCTTCTAGTTCAGCGAATGAGCGCGAGGCGAACGGAGCTCGTCCAAATAAAGCTTCTGCCTCAAAAAACACAGAAACATTCAGTCAAAAATCTGGAATAATACCATTTATTAATGTTTTTGAAAGAAGTCTCTTCTGCTCAACACGGCTGCAATTATTAGATCAAAAATGCATTAAAAATTATTAAATATTATGATTTTAAATAACGTTTTCTATGTGAATGTGTTAAATTGTAATTTATTTATGTGATCAAAGCTGTATTTTCAGCATCATTACTCCAGTCTTCAGAAATCATAATAATATATGTGTCCCTGGAGCACAGACGCAGTCATAAGCAGCACAGCTATATTTGTAGTAATAACCAACAATACATTGTATGGCTCAAAATTATAAATTTTTATTTTATGACAAAAATCATTAGATATTAAGATCATGTTCCATGAAGATATTCCTACCGTAAATATATCAAAACTGAATTATTGATTAGTAATATGCATTGCTAAGAACTTAATTTGAACAACTTTAAAGATGATTTTCTCAATATTCAGATGTTTTTGCTCCCTCAGATTCCAGATTTACAAATATTGTCCAAACCATACATCAATGGAAATATTATTTATTCTTCAAATAATAAACATTTCGAAAAATGACCTTTATGACTGGTTTTGTGCTCCAGGGTCACATATACTGATTTGCTGCCCAAGAAACATGTCTGATTATTATAAATATTGTATTTTTTTTGCAGAAACGCGTAATACATTTGCAAATGAAGATATTTTGAAGAATGCAAACACCGCTGACTTTCATTATGTGCACGAAGGACGAAAATCATACAGGTTTGGAACGACATTAGGGTAAACAAAGACTTGAAATATTCCTTTAAATCGTATTTATTTATATTTCTTATCAATTATTAAATGTGATGTTTGTGTCTCACCGTACAGAATGACCCCGACGGACCACAGATCCACGCGAGCGTCATAATGTCGTCTGCACACCATCTCCGGAGCCATGTAGAGCGGAGAACCTCTCAGAGCCTGCTGCTCGTCCCAGGGGCTCATGTACTGCGCAAACCCAAAATCTACACACAGACGGACATTCATGTTATCATGGGATGAGGAGGCAGAACCCCTGTGAGCCTCTAGAAAACACCGGTGAGACATCAATCCCTGCTTCATATTAACAGTGCATTAGACTTCAGGTGTAATAACAGTGCTGCTGACCGCGAGGTGCTGGGACAAGGTTCACCTGCGAGCTTCAGCACGTTTCCACTCAGCAGAATGTTCTGTGGTTTGAGGTCCAGATGAGAGATGTTCTTCTCGTGGAGAAACTGAAGAGCGCATGCTAAAACACACACAGACACACGAGGCACATTATGTGTTCTCATCTGAATCAGTCTGTATCAGTCATTTTATCATTATAGATCCTGTGTGTATGGCTTGTGTGTGTGCGCAAAATGTGTGTGTGTGAGTGCATGTGTGTGCATGCGTGTGTGTGTGTGTGTGTGTGTGTGTGTGTGTGTGTGTGTGTGTGTCCATGTGTGTGCGTGTGTGTGCATGCATGTGTATGTGCGTGTGTGTGTGTGTGTGTGTGTGTGAGTGAGTGCATGTGTGTGCATGTGTGTGTGTGTGTGTGTGTGTGTGTGTGTGTGTGTGTGTGTGTGTGTGTGTGTGTGAGTGCAGTGCATGTGTGTGCGTGTGTGTGTGTGTGTATGTGTGCGTGTGTGTGTGAGTGCATGTGTGTGCATGCATGTGCATATGTGTGTGTGTGTGAGTGCGTGTGTGTGCATGCATGTGTATGTGCGCGTGTGTGTACCGATCTGCTGTAGGCAGCGACGAGCGACTCTCTCTGGAAGAATCCGGCGACTGCGTATAAAACGGGACAAATCTCCTCCGGAACACCACTCCAGAATCAGATAGATGTTCTCGCTGTCCCACTGACAGACAGACAGAGAGAGAGAGAGAGACAGACAGAGGGATGAGGATTTGGCATTAAGACGTAACAGGGTAACAGGGGTAATATGACCCACCCTCCTTCATTTCTTTCTCTGAATATGGCTACACTGTGTCCAGTTTTGTCATTCATCTGAATAAGTACATTTGAAAGATTCATTCAGTCAAACAGTTGCGCTTAATTGATCTAATTGTGTTTCTCTAGAAGATAGTGACCCATGAAATTATGTATTAAGTTATTATGTATTAATGACATCATCATGTTACATTAATGCCACTATGTAAATATGTTACCGTTAATGTGTTACATTAATGACATCATGTTACATTACTCCATCAGCACCACAGGCTAGAGGTCTGCGCGGGACAGTTTTTAAGTCCCGCTCCTGTGTGGTTATATCCCGCACCCACCGGCCACTTTATTAGGTACACCTGTTCAATTGCTCGGTAACACGCGTGGCTAATCAGCCAATCACGTGGCATGCATTTAGGATCTAGATGTGGTGAAGACGACTTGCTGGAGTTCAAACCGAGCATCAGAGTGAGGAAGAAAGAGGATTTAAGTGACTGAACGTGGAATGGTTGATGGTGCGAGACGGGCTGGTCTGAGTATTTCACAAACTGCTGATCTACTGGGATTTTCACTCACAACCATCTCTAGGGTTTACAGAGAATGGTCTGAACAAGAGAAAATATCCAGTAAGCGGCAGTTGTGTGGACGAACATGCCTTGTTGATGTCAAAGGTCAGAGGAGAATGGACTGGTTAGAGATGATAGAAAGGCAACAGTAACTCAAATAACCAACCAAGGTCTGCAGAACACCATCTCTGAACACACAACACACCGAACCCTGAAGCAGATGGGCTCCAGCAGCAGAAGACCACACCGGTGCCGCTCCGGTCAGATAAGAACAGGAACACGGAGGCACACCGGACCATAGAGGATTGGAAACACATGGATTTCTGCGGCGACATTCAGACGGTCGGCTCAGAATTTGGTGTGAAGAACATGAAAGACGTTGTCTCAATGGTTCAGGCTGCTGGTGGGGGTGTAATGCAGTGGGGGGTATTCTAGAACCAATTGAGCATCGTTTAAACACCAGTCTACCTGAGTATTGTTGCTGACCATCATCTCTTTATGACTACAGTGTACCATCTTCTGATGTACCTCCAGCAGGATAATGCACTAAAGCTCAAATCATCTCAGACATGACGATGAGTTCACTTTACTCACACGGCCTCCACCGTCTCCAGATCTCAGTCCAATAGAGCAGCTTTGGGATGTGCTGGAACGAGAGATTCTCATCATGGACTAACTGTGTGATACTATCATGTGTATATGGACCAATATCTCTGAGGAAAGCTTCCAAACCCTGTTTAATCTATATATAAAGCAGTTCTGAGGGCAAAAGGGGTGCCTAATAAAGTGTCCAGTGAGTGTGTATTACTCCACACGGTTTAAAGCAAGGCTCTTCTCCTGCAGTGTGACACAGTGGATGCTGGGGGGGGGGGTCTTGTACCTGGAAGTCTTTGAGCTGCACTATGTGAGGATGCCGGACAGTTTTGAGGATCTCGATCTCTGTCAGCAGATTCGCCATTGAGCTTTTATTCAGGCTTTTCTTACTGACCACCTTCACAGCCACCGCCTCCCTGCTGTCAGTCTGACCAATAACACAACAATAAAGCACCACTCCTCTGCTAATAATAACAACACGTTATTAGTCAATAATCACTCGCCTTTCTGAAAGCTTTATAGACCGTCGCATATGTGCCGCTTCCCAGTTTCTCGGTCAGAATAAAGTCTTGGATCTTCGGAGGAGCGAAGCCCGCAGCCATTCCGACCTGACATCAATCAATAATCATGATTTAATATATGGCCCGATGATCGCAAACGTGTTTACATATGAAGCGCGGCGGCGGTCTGTTTACTTCCGCGCAGTGACGTCATCGCCGCTGTCACGCACGGGATCTAGAGCGCGCACGTCACTGACACCTGCTGGCCAGATCGAGAACTGCAACGCCATAGAAAAATGCACCAATAAGCATAATATTGATTAATGCATGCACATCAGAGTGAGTGGATATCCGGGGCTAAGCCCAAAGACATTCAAATATGTGTCCGAATACATGGGATACACTTAAAAATATAGACTATATATGTTTAAATTATACTTTAGCTAGTGCCTTTGTTTTTTAAAACCATATAATAAAAATGTTAAGTATAATATACATTATATATATATATATATATAAGTATGATTAAACATTCAGGGCTCTATTATGGAGCCTCTATACACTTATTCTTAGCACTTGTAAATGCATTTAAATTGCACACACCCTATTGCATAAATAATGTTATGAGATTTATGTTTTAAATATAAAAAGTGGAATATAGAAAAATTAAATGCTAGAAATGTGGGTTTTTTTTGTGTCACGGAGCTGATAAACTAGTGGGTATTGTGTTACACATTTGATTCGTTTGTCTTTTGATGTTCTGACAACAGACAAACACAATGTACTTGAACCGGCAGAACACATTGGTGTCGGTCTGGAGCCCTGGGCTTTGTTTGTAAACATTGTTGTTAGTGAAATAGAGCAAAAGACAATTTTACAATTTAAGCCACTTCAAATGAACTTCTTTTTTAAAGAACTGTTACCCTGACATGAAGAAAAGTGCCACAGACCATGCTAACAAAACCTATCAGTCATCAACCTCAAATATGGCCTCTGAAAGATGTATGTAGTAGTGCTCAATATGATGTTCCTAGAAAATCTGTGTATGTATATAATATAATAATATAATAGCCTATATATAGAATATTTTGCCATATTTAGGCCAAAGTGGGTGAAGATAAAAATCGTTGTCATTATTTTATCTTTGTTATTAAAAAATCAGAACAAAGACACACATTACAAATACACATAATATACAAATAAAAATAAACCGTGTGTTTAGCATAGTTTACAGGTACAATAGGTGTATTTAGCAGAACATTAACAAAAAACTACATTCAACTGCATGAACAAACTATACAAATAAAACATTCTTACATAGATTGATTCCTATTAAAGAGAACTGTATTAAAGTTTGAGTTCGAGTCAATCGCGAATCACTGAGTCAGTTCGGGAACCGCGGAGCGCGAATCATTTGAGTCAGTTTTTTCTTTCTCTCTTTTTTTTATTAAACAGTACAAAACTTAAAATCATTAACACATAAAATACAAACCCCTTAAGAAAATGAAGCATGCTTTTATTATGGGCTGTAGGCCTATGGTTTGATTTGATTGATGTTGTGCTGTATGACGTCAGAGTGAACGCTCGTGAATGCAGCATTAGAGCAGCTCG
>CM049873.1:36091396-36116396 GCA_027474115.1 Schizopygopsis malacanthus | reverse complement strand
GACAGTGCAATTATATGAAATACAAACACAAGAGAATATACACAAATATAGGTATGAAAATAATAAGTGCAATAAAATTAATGTGCAGGACAGTATACTGTAGACTTAATAAATAATAATATAAGCAGGAATGTTTATTGTTATCACTGGAATATTGTCAACGTGTCCAATTCTAATGTTTGATGATTATTTCTATTCAAAATCACGATTCCTCGGTTTAAACATTAAACTAGAGTAACTGGAACTGAACCAGCTCTGCGTGACTCCTGCATGTGAATATAAATGTGTCTCAGGTTTACTGGCACTCCAGCGCTCACGTCCTCGGAGAGGCTATGGAGCGCTTCTACGGCGGATGCTTGTGCTACGGGCCGCCCATCGAGAACGGCTTCTACTACGACATGTTCCTGGACGGACCGAAGTGAGTGCAGCTGTCTGACGTCCGTCTGATCTGAGCAGCGCTGCTGTAGCTCAGCGTATCTGCTGTCTGTTCTCAGAGCAGTGTCCAGCTCAGAGTTTGGAGATCTGGAGAACATCTGCAGGAGCATCATGAAGGACAAGCAGCGCTTCGAGAGACTGGAGGTCCACAAGGAGACGCTGCTGGAGATGTTTAAGGTCAGGACTCGCTTTAATACTTCAGCACTTCAACTAAAAGAGCCCTGTGTTGGGATTCATCTAATGAGACATTGTAGAAATATATTTTCTGCAGAGTAATGATAATACGAATAATACTCGAATTTATTCAAATATTATTTACGAAATATCACTCAATTTTTGTTTTCTTTCATTTAAAAAGTGCTTTTTCTAAGCCTAATATAAAACAAAGATTTTTGGAAAAATATTGAATTTAAAATCTCTCATTTGTTTTCAATGTCAACAGAAATGTTACTCTTTAATTTGTTTACCACCAATTTTTGATCATTCTTTTATTGAATCATAAAACAATTAATCTAGGGTTTCTGGGAAACAATTATTAAAATTAAAATCTGTATTGATTAGACATGCCTTTTGGGTATTAATATTAAATTAAACTTTTAGAATTGAATCCAGAATTTGTTTTTTAAAACAAAATTGGGGAAAAAATAAAATGCCTTTCATTATGTTACAATTATAATAATTTATTCATTTTTTTTTTTATTTATATATTGATTACTCGTATATATTATTATATATTTGAAGCATTAAAAAATAATCCAGAAAAATGAAAATGGGAGAAAAAAAATTATTTGGGAAAACATTCAACACATTTCATAGGTCTCTATTATTGTTACAATGGTAATACATTATTAACAATTAAAACGGAATCCATAAAACAAATAATTTTTAAACACCACCCTAACATTAACAAACTTTTGTTTATAAATGTTATTTTTTGAAGTACTATATTTAAGATGATAATAAATATGGTATTTATTTATATCATGGTACACACTGCGATCAAAAGTTTGTGATCCGTGAGATTAGTAATGTTTTTAAGAGTCTCTTCTGCTCAAGGCTGTATTTATTCAATTAAATATACAGAAAAAACTCTAATATTATTTTAATTTATAATATTGCATTCCTATTTTAATATCTGTTAAAATGTAATTTATTTCTATGATCAAAGCTGTATTTTCAGCATCATTCTTCAGCGTCACACGATCTTCAGAAATCATAATAATATGCTGATTTATATATTTATTTGAAACTCTTCATATAGTTTTTTTTGGAACATATGATATTTTTTTATTTGATGAATACAAAGTAAAAAAAAAAAAAAATATATATATATATATATATATCAAAATATACATATTTTCTAACAATATAAGTCTTTACTGTAACATTTTATTAATTTAACACATCCCTCCTCAAAAAAAAAAGAGAATTAAAACATAACTGACTCCAAAGCATTTTATAATGTAGCACAAAATAAATGCTGTTCTTTTTAACTTTTTATTAATCAAAGAATCGTAGAATAAAATATCACCAGGTCCCAAAAACAATAAACACTCGTAATAAATCAGCATATTATTATGATTTCTGAAGAATCGTGTGACGCTGAAGAATGATGCTGAAAATACAGCTGCGCATCATAGAAATAAATTACATTTAAACAGATATTAAAATAGGAAACTGTTATTTTAAATTGCAATAATATTTCACAAAATATTGTACTTTTGATCAAATAGATAACTTAAAAAAACATAAAAATCATACTGATCCCAAAGTTTTGAGCGGCGGTGTGTATTACACTATTATCATCGTCGCTGTGTTTTTCTATGTACTTCCACAAATGAAAAATAAAACGCTTTTCTTGTTTTAGTACAACAAGTTCAAGTGTCGGATCCTGAATGAGAAGGTGTCCACGCCCACCACCACCGTCTACAGGTACCGCAGGACCGTCTCCGTACGGACGGATGCTGTAAGACTCGTTCCTTCATCAGTTCATAGTGTTCCTCTCACAGGTGCGGCCCGCTGATCGATCTGTGCCGCGGACCGCACGTACGACACACCGGCAAAATCAAAGCACTCAAGATCTATAAGGTACTCGGACACCTTACAGGCACTACAGACACACTACAGACACCTTACACCTTACAGACACACTACAGGCACTACAGACACACTACAGACACCTTACACCTTACAGGCACTACAGACACACTACAGACACCTTACACCTTACAGGCACTACAGACACACTACAGACACCTTACACCTTACAGGCACTACAGACACCTTACAGGCACTACAGACACACTACAAACACCTTACACCTTACAGGCACTACAGACACACTACAGACACCTTACACCCTTACAGGCACTACAGACACCTTACAGGCACTACAGACACACTACAGACACCTTACAGGCACTACAGACACACTACAGACACCTTACAGGCACTACAGACACCTTACACCTTACAGGCACTACAGACACCTTACACCTTACAGACACACTACAGCCACACTACAGACACCTTACAGGCACTACAGACACACTACAGACACCTTACACCTTACAGGCACTACAGACACCTTACACCTTACAGGCACTACAGACACTACAGACACCTTACACCTACAGGCACTACAGACACACTACAGACACCTTACACCTTACAGGCACTACAGACACCTTACAGGCACTACAGACACACAACAGACACCTTACACCTTACAGGCACTACAGACACACTAGAGACACCTTACACCTTACAGGCACTACAGACACACTACAGACATCTTACACCCTTACAGGCACTACAGACACACTACAGACACCTTACACCTTACAGGCACTACAGACACACTACAGACACTACAGACACCTTACACCTTACAGGCACTACAGACACACTACCGACACCTTACACCTTACAGACACACTACAGCCACACTACAGACACCTTACAGGCACTACAGACACACTACAGACACCTTACAGGCACTACAGACACACTACAGCCACACTACAGACACCTTACACCCTTACAGGCACTACAGACACCTTACACCTTACAGGCACTACAGACACACTACAGACACCTTACACCTTACAGGCACTACAGACACACTACAGACACCTTACACCTTACAGGCACTACAGACACCTTACAGGCACAACAGACACACTACAGACACCTTACACCTTACAGGCACTACAGACACCTTACAGGCACTACAGACACACTACAGACACCTTACACCCTTACACCTTACAGACACACTACAGACACCTTACAGGCACTACAGACACACTACAGACACCTTACAGCACTACAGACACACTACAGACCACTACACACCTTACAGGCACTACAGACACACTACAGACACCTTACACCCTTACACCTTACAGACACACTACAGACACTTACAGGCCTACAGACACACTACAGACACCTTACAGGCACTACAGACACACTACAGACACCTTACACCTTACAGGCACTACAGACACACTACAGACACCTTACAGGCACTACAGACACACTACAGACACCTTACACCCTTACACCTTACAGACACACTACAGACACCTTACACCTTACAGGCACTACAGACACACTACAGACACCTTACACCTTACAGGCACTACAGACACACTACAGACACCTTACACCTTACAGCACTACAGCACTACAGGCACAACAGACACACTACAGACACCTTACACCTTACAGGCACTACAGACACCTTACAGGCACTACAGACACACTACAGACACCTTACACCCTTACACCTTACAGACACACTACAGACACCTTACAGGCACTACAGACACACTACAGACACCTTACAGGCACTACAGACACACTACAGACACCTTACACCTTACAGGCACTACAGACACACTACAGACACCTTACACCCTTACACCTTACAGACACACTACAGACACCTTACAGGCACTACAGACACACTACAGACACCTTACAGGCACTACAGACACACTACAGACACCTTACACCTTACAGGCACTACAGACACACTACAGACACCTTACAGGCACTACAGACACACTACAGACACCTTACACCCTTACACCTTACAGACACACTACAGACACCTTACACCTTACAGGCACTACAGACACCTTACAGGCACTACAGACACACTACAGACACCTTACACCTTACAGGCTTCAAGATGATCTGAACCAGACATCAGGATATTCATCTTGCTGGGACACTTGTTGATCAACGCTTGTTACAGCACGGATGTAATTCCTGAACGCTTTGGAATACAGACCTAAGCTCGGTCTCTTATAAAGACGACAATTAAATACGTTTTTATCAAATATGTTCTAACCAAGTTAGAAGTTGATATCACAACAATTGTGGTACCAAAAATAACCACCGGGTTACTTTCAAACTCTATTGATTTTTCTGTCACAATATCACTTTTATTACAAACTATGCAACCTCGACTGTCAGAACTTTCCAACGATATATATGTTACGTAACGATAAAAAAAGATCAGATTTTCTACAACAAAAGCCATAAAATCTGTATATGTGACCCTGGAGCACAAAACCAGTCTTAAGGGTCACTTTTTGTGAAATTGAGATGTATGCATCATCATAAATCATATTTCCATTGATGTATGGTTTGGACAATATTTGTGAATCTGAGGGTGCAAAAAAATCTAAATATTGAGAAAATCATCTTTAAAGATGTTCAAATGAAGTTCTTAGCAATGCATATTACTAATCAATAATTCAGTTTATGGTAGGAAATGTACTAAATATCTTCATGGAGCATGATTTTAATATCTAATGATTTTTGTCATATAATAAAACTGTATAATTTTGAGCCATACAATGTATTGTTGACTAAATATAGCTGTGCTGCTTATGACTGCTTTTGTGCTCCAGGGACGCATATATGCTGTTATATCATGATTTATACTCCTAAAAGAGCGACGTATCCCTGAGATACAAACATTTAGAGACGGATTGCAAAAAAATTAATAATTTAATTAATACAATTTCAACTAGATCTACTTTTATTGGAGCGTGAGTATTTCCCACAACAGCCGGTCATGTAGTTTTAAATGATATATATATATATATATATATATATATATATTAGGGGTGGGCATAGATTATTTTTTTTAATCTAGATTAATCTAGATTAATTTTGGAATTAATCTAGATTAATCTAGATTAAAATGGCTCATTTGAATTCTGCCGAAGGCATTCAGAATATGTGTGCTACCCAAATAATGACTAAAAGTAAGTCTTTGAGAACGGGTTTCTCAAGCCAGGTGGCGCATTAGACCAGGGGCTCATCTCCTGTTTCCACAATGCATCACAAACTGCTTGAGAAAGCTGTTCTACTATGATAATTGGTGATGAAAATAAACTATGTTCAATAAGATGTACTTGTGTTTACTAACTGTTTATTCAGTTAAACATGAATTGTGAACTGTAGGCCTACATAAGAGGTCGTGATGAACTGTTTACAGTTTCCATTGGGAAGCTTCTTAAAAATAAATGTTCCCTGAAGCAAACCCGGCGGCTTCATAGCTGCATCCATGTTAGCACGTCACGTCTGATGTGGTAATTTCACAGTAACGTTAGGCATACACACAGGTTCGAAGCAGAGGGTGACACGGGAGTGAATTCTCAAGTTCACATGAGACCTAAAGCGCATCCTGTTTGCTTAAAAGCGCAACGTTTCGTTGTTATTCTGAGTGCACACAAATAAACGTAGAGTCTTTACAGATTCGAAAGATGTATTAGGCTACTTTTATCTGTATGACCAAGAATGACGGAGATGTAAGAGCAAGTGAGCGCACCGGAGCCTGTCCTGCGCAAACGCGCTTCCACACAAACACTTCAATAGCGCACATTTCTCTAGGTTAACATCATATTGAGCGGCCATGTAAAGTTGCTACTACATACATCTTTCAGATGAAAAGCCATATTTGAGGTTGATGAATGATAGATGAGCGTTTGGATGTCCTGCCCGATTGTATTACCACATAGACCAGCCGTTAACAATCTGTCCATCACGGACTGCGAGCCTCTAGTTCGAAGACTCGTTCTCGCCCCCTACAGTGCAATTCGGCTAGGTATACATCCGCGCTAAAATATCAGGGTGAAAGTCATCATAGCTTGCGTAGTATAGACCCAGCTCCCAACCCAACTTTGAGAATAGATTAACGGCGATATTTTTTTTATCGAGACTCTTATCGGCGATAAAAAAAATATCTCCGTTAATCTATTCTCAAAGTTGGGTTGGGAGCTGGGTCTATACTACGCAAGCTATGATGACTTTCACCCTGATATTTTAGCGCGGATGTATACCTAGCCGAATTGCACTGTAGGGGGCGAGAACGAGTCTTCGAACTAGAGGCTCGCAGTCCGTGATGGACAGATTGTTAACGGCTGGTCTATGTGGTAATACAATCGGGCAGGACATCCAAACGCTCATCTATCATTCATCAACCTCAAATATGGCTTTTCATCTGAAAGATGTATGTAGTAGCAACTTTACATGGCCGCTCAATATGATGTTAACCTAGAGAAATGTGCGCTATTGAAGTGTTTGTGTGGAAGCGCGTTTGCGCAGGACAGGCTCCGGTGCGCTCACTTGCTCTTAAAATCTCCGTCATTCTTGGTCATACAGATAAAAGTAGCCTAATACATCTTTCGAATCTGTAAAGACTCTACGTTTATTTGTGTGCACTCAGAATAACAACGAAACGTTGCGCTTTTAAGCAAACAGGATGCGCTTTAGGTCTCATGTGAACTTGAGAATTCACTCCCGTGTCACCCTCTGCTTCGAACCTGTGTGTGTGCCTAACGTTACTGTGAAATTACCACATCAGACGTGACGTGCTAACATGGATGCAGCTATGAAGCCGCCGGGTTTGCTTCAGGGAAAATCTATTTTTAAGAAGCTTCCCAATGGAAACTGTAAACAGTTCATCACGACCTCTTATGTAGGCCTACAGTTCAAAATTCATGTTTAACTGAATAAACAGTTAGTAAACACAAGTACATCTTATTGAACATAGTTTATTTTCATCACCAATTATCATAGTAGAACAGCTTTCTCAAGCAGTTTGTGATGCATTTTGGAAACAGGAGATGAGCCCCTGGTCTAATGCGCCACCTGGCTTGAGAAACCCGTTCTCAAAGACTTACTTTTAGTCATTATTTGGGTAGCACACATATTCTGAATGCCTTCGGCAGAATTCAAATGAGCCATTTTAATCTAGATTAATCTAGATTAATTCCAAAATTAATCTAGATTAATCTAGATTAAAAAAATTAATCTATGCCCACCCCTAATATATATATATATATATATATATATATAAAAATAATGCAGAAACAAAAGTCACCTCATTTAAATATTCGTGAAACCAAGAAATAAGCAATGCTTTTCGCAGCGTACAGGATTGATCTGATTAAATCAGCACTATCAGGCTGGCTGTGGCTGATGAATTCAATGCGAGTAGAAATGATTTATTGTGTGATATTGTTCAGAACTCCTCCACGTACTGGGAAGGCCGCTCGGACATGGAGACGCTTCAGAGGATCTACGGGGTTTCTTTTCCTGACGCTAACATGCTGAAGCAATGGGAACGTTTCCAGGAAAAAGCTAAAAACAGAGACCACCGCAAGATCGGGAAGGTGCGTGAGAGACCGAGTTATAAGTCATTGTCATTACGCTACATGTGTGGACATACAGTGGAACAAAGGGTCGTGCCTCACATGAATACATTTATGCATTTAGCAGAAGCTTTTATCCAAAGAGACTTACAGTGCATTCAGGCTATACATTTATTGTCAGTACATGTGTTCTCTGGGAATCGAACCCACAACCTTTTGTGCTGCTGACGCAATGCTCTACCACTGAGCCACAGGAACATGAGAATACAGACATACAACAATAACAGTATAAACCTATACACAACTGACCTACTGTCAGATTGAACTATACATATGCTATATATAAAAGTGGTTACGTATACATAAAGTAAAAATACAAGCAGCTGGCTGGGGAACAGTGTAAGGTGATTTGTGGTGCATGAGCAGATATTACTGAGTCTTTTATGGGGTTATGTACACACAGCAGTGTGTGAAAGTGTCTCAATCTTCAGAGAGGTAAAGCCCCCCTAAAACATAGCAACAGCTCCACGACCCCCCCTCCAACCTCTTTGTTAAAAAAATATATAGATTAATTGTATAAAGATATATTTACATATTCGATATATTTAATAAAGCAGATTGTCTCTGCACAAAATGATCAACATTTATTAACCAGTTTGTAAGAATTTCATGTGAACTGAGAAAATATTATTTTACTAACTTATTAATTTTAAGTTAAATTGTGCTTTGTTGGTATAATGTCTGATAGGATGTGTAAAAATGTTCAGTGTTAAGTAAATTATTATTATGCATTTTTTTGTAAAGCAGGACAAAACAGTCAGTGGTGGTCAAAGTACACAGATCAAGTACTTGAGTAAAAGTACAGATACGTATACTAAAATATTACTCCAGTAAAAGTAAAAGTACTGCTTTTTCAATTTTACTCGAGTGAAAGTACAAAAGTACTCAATTTTTTATGTACTTAAGTAAAAAAGTACTGATAGACAGAT
Source organism: Schizopygopsis malacanthus (assembly GCA_027474115.1). Lineage (NCBI taxonomy): Eukaryota > Metazoa > Chordata > Actinopteri > Cypriniformes > Cyprinidae > Schizopygopsis > Schizopygopsis malacanthus. The sequence continues at coordinate 36,107,293 of CM049873.1, read as the reverse complement.
TTATTTTGCAATTTTATATAGACTACTTTATTTAATTTTATATTAGCACATATTTTTATAACCATACTGCCCAAAATACCTGGGTTTTTCCCAAAATAACCACTATATAGAGTCAAGATATATATTTTGTTGATATGGACTACGTTGATGAGAGTGATGTAGTAATGTTCGCTGTGAAGCTTACACTGTCATGTACCTGAGAGAAAACAGATTTCACCATCTAATCTTCACCAGGAAGAAAACAGTGTTTTAGAACTTGTTGTTTTGCAGAACGTCAGTTATATATGACATGAGAATTAGGCCTGAAATTAGGAAGAACATTTTAAGGAAAATCTAATTATATTTTCATAATGATTTTTTGTTCTTCTCAAACCTTGTCTGTGGTGTAAAAACACCCCTGGCCAAATGCCCCCGGAGGGCATCACTTCCCACTCTGATAATGACTGTAGTTACTATGTTCTGAACTAGGGCTGGGCGATAAAACGATAACGATATGTATCGCGATAGACACGTGATCGATATCAATAAAAAATGTGTTCGATAAAACGTTCGATATTTTTTATTCTTCGTCGGAAGAAAACAGAGGTTGCGAAGCAAGTTTGGTTGCATTAACAAAGGCACTGATATCGTGATACAGTTTTCAGCCATATCGCCCAGCCCTATTCTGAACATCACATCCTTTCTTTTTCCCTCAGATGGAATCTATCTAGGTGGCTGAATAAAGATATTTGGACTTTATATCAAAAAATGTCCTCAACTTAGCACCAGCAAGCTTGTTAGCTAGACAGTTAGCATCAGCTAACAATATTTACTTATTTTCAGTATGGTTATGAATAAACATTCATATCTGTCTACTCGGCTAGTTGATCTAAACAATATAAAAATGTATACTGTTGATAAACAATATAAAAACAGACGTCACATAGGTCTAAATGCATAGCATTTAAAAAAAAACTGCTAACGTTACAGCAGCGGGAATATGAACGTGTATCTCCCCCGGGTCCACACCATCCTAACTCGTTCTTGCTCCGAGCGGGTCGCGAACCCGGGATTCCGGCGCGGGAGGCGGGCGCTCTAACAAGGAACGCCAAAGGCTACAGCCTCTTGCATCAGTCGCTAGAGCGCCTCTTTCTGAGGTCAGGGGAGTGAGGTTTACACACAGCCTTTACTGGTATACATCCGTTACACGTGCATCAGTTATTTGATTTAATCGGTGTTATTTTAATGTTTTGTTTTTTGACCTGAAACATAACGTTAGAGACGCTGATGTTGATCTGTCTGCATTCAAGCATTTCAGTGGGCTTAAATAGATCACCCTTTACAGCAGATTTAGTTCATAAACAACTGACAGTTTTGACCTAAATATTATTTTCAGTTACAATAATTAATCCTAAAATTGGACATTAGTAACGTACTTTTCACAGCATCAGTAGCGCGCGCTCACGAGATCTCCCGGTTCTTTACTCGTGAGTTCAGTTCACTGAAGAAGACTCGCTCTAAACGGATCATTTGAATCAGTGACTCGACTCGAGAACAGCTGCAATCAGATCATTGCTATTCGTAAATGAATCGTTTGTGGCGATTTGCGAACCGATTGAACAGGTTCATTGAAAATAATCAGTTTGTTCATGAATCAGACACCGCTTCTGCGTCTCGGAGCACGTGATGTATTATAAGAAGTAACGATATGTTTTATGAAATGTAGTGAAGTAAAAAGTAAGATCTTATGCTTTGGAATGTAGTGAAGTAAAAGTAAAAGTTACTCAAAATAAAACTACTCCAGTAAAGTACAGATACTTGAAAAATGTACTTAAGTACAGTAACGAAGTAGTTTTACTTCGTTACTGACCACCACTGAAAACAGTAAAAGGCAGATTTTGGCTATTTAATTGATGCAATAGTGAAAAAAAGGCACAAATAGGCCTACACGGGGGAGAAAAAACCGTGTTCGGTATTCGGCCCAGTATTTCATTTTGTTCGGCTTCGGCTAAAAATGTTAATTTCGGTGCATCTCTAAACAGAAGCTACTGTACACTGAAATACCCAACTATGTTAAAAAAATAAGACTTAAAAACATCAAAATGTCATTTGTGTAATAAGGAGGGGGCTTTGAAATCACATTTTAGAACAATTCTAATATTTTAATTGTTTAAATGCTTAGTTAGCCCCCTGTAATACCGCTACGGCCCCCCGGGGCCACCGTTTGGGAAGCACTGGTCCAGTGTGAAGAGAGGAGTGTGTTACTACAGATGGGTTTCAGACGAACCACATTGAGCTTGAAGTCATTCTGAGTAACGAGATCTAACACTAACGAGTAACGAGATCTAACACTAACGAGTAACGAGATCTAACACTAACGAGTAACGAGATCTAACACTAACGAGATATAACACTAACGAGTAACGAGATCTAACACTAACGAGTAACGAGATCTAACACTAACGAGTAACGAGATCTAACACTAACGAGTAACGAGATCTAACATTAACGAGTAACGAGATATAACATTAACGAGTAACGAGATCTAACACTAACGAGTAACGAGATATAACACTAACGAGTAACGAGATCTAACACTAACGAGTAACGAGATCTAACACTAACGAGTAACGAGATATTTTTTTAACATTAACGAGTAACGAGATCTAACACTAACGAGTAACGAGATCTAACATTAACGAGTAACGAGATTTTAATAACATTAACGAGTAACGAGATCTAACACTAACGAGTAACGAGATCTAACACTAACGAGTAACGAGATCTAACATTAACGACTGTAACGAGATCTAACACTAACGAGATCTAACATTAACGAGTAACGAGATATAACATTAACGAGTAACGAGATCTAACATTAACGAGTAACGAGATATAACATTAACGAGTAACGAGATCTAACACTAACGAGTAACGAGATCTAACATTAACGAGTAACGAGATATAACATTAACGAGTAACGAGATCTAACACTAACGAGTAACGAGATCTAACATTAACGAGTAACGAGATCTAACATTAACGAGTAACGAGATCTAACATTAACGAGTAACGAGATATAACATTAACGAGTAACGAGATCTAACACTAACGAGTAACGAGATATAACATTAACGAGTAACGAGATCTAACACTAACGAGATGTAACACTAACGAGATATAACACTAATGAGTAACGAGATCTAACACTAACGAGATAGAACACTTTCACATGCTGCGGCTCTGTGATGTAAGTTTCTGGTCATATGACGTGCAGATATTAAGTCACATGGAATATACTGTTTTTGCACATCTTACTGTTTTGCATTTTTTTTCTTTATTTTGTTTACTGCACATTTTAGGACTTTTTATTTCTTTTTTTAGTATATGCTTTGAATAGGGAACACTTTTATATAATTTTTATTCTTTGCACTGTTCCACTCAATAAAGCGGACCTAATTTGCTGGTTGTTAATAGTTAAGCGAGTTAAGTTTAGGATTAGAGATGTAGAATAAAGCATTATGTGCTTAATTACTACTAATACATGGCTAATGTTCTATTAATACGCATGCTAATGAGCACTAGTTAAGAGACGCTAAAATAATCGTGTTTTATTTTAAAACATAATGTCATTTTTCTGACTTGATTATTAATGTTTTATTTAGATTTTTATTTTAATTATTAATGTGTTATTTTAATTTGTTTTAAACAACTTAATTTATTTATTTTAATTATCTTTGACTTTTTTTTTTACTTTTAGTGTTTTGTTTGGAATGTTTTTTATTTTAATTATCTTTGACTTTTTTTTCTGATTTAATTCATTATTTGTGTTTTTATTGTTTTAATAAAAAAAATATATATTTTAATTTTAAGTGTTTATGATTTGATGCATTGTGTTTTATTTTATAATTATTTATTTTAATTGAACATGTTAATGATTTCAGCTTTCAATTATTAGCTCTTTATTGGCTTCCATAGACCCTTGTTTCATGGAGTGTAGTTTTGCAAAGAAATGCAAATTAATTTAGTTCAGAAAATCTGTTCATAAAGTTGATTTCAGAATGGGCTGCTCAGATGTTTTCATCTCAAGGCTTTTCCCCGTGTGACGTGTGAGTGAATTTATGTCTTCTGTGAGGATCAGTCGATGTCCGTCTTGTTCAGTTCAGCTGAAAGCTCCTTAATTACACAAAACGAACGGGTTCTCTTGCCTCATTAGTATGGTGTCTAGTGCATCATCATGTGCTTTACTGTGAGGCCGTCTGTCCGATCAGACGTGTCTCGATGCATGTGAGAGTGAAGGAGCTTGTTAAGATCTCGCTCTCTTGTGATTCGCAGGATCAAGAACTTTTCTTCTTCCACGATCTGAGTCCTGGAAGCTGCTTCTTTCTGCCGCGAGGTGCTTACATCTACAACACGCTGACGGAGTTCATCAGGGTGCGTCAGCAAACCAGCTCAGTACAGTCAAACACTGAATCCCACAGCGACGTTCATGATCTGTGTGTGTGTGTGTCTGTGTGCGTGTGTGTGTGTGTGTGTGTGTGTGTGTGTGTGTGTGTGTGTGTGCGTGTGTGTGTCTGTGTGTGTGTGTCTGTGTCTGTCTGTGCGTGCGTGTGTGTGTGTGTCTGTGTCTGTGTCTGTGTGTGCGTGCGTGTGTGCGTGTGTGTCTGTGTGCGTGTGTCTGTCTCTGTGTGTGTGTGTGTGTGTGTGTGTGTGTGTGTGTGTGTGCGTGTGTGTGTGTGTGTCTGTGTGTGTGTGTGTGTGTGTGTGTGTGTGTGTGTGTGTGTGTGTGTGTGTGCGTGTGTGTGTGTGTGTGTGTGCGTGTGTGTGTCTGTGTGTGTGTCTGTGTGTGCGTGCGTGTGTGTGTCTGTGTGTGTGTCTGTGTGTGTGCGTGTGTGTGTGTGTGTGTGTGTGTGTGTGTCTGTGTGCGTGTGTCTGTCTCTGTGTCTGTGTCTGTGTGCGTGCGTGCGTGTGTGTGCGTGTCTGTGTCTGTGTCTGTGTGTGTGTGTCTGTGTGCGTGCGTGCGTGTGTGTGTGTGTGTGTGTGTGTGTGTGTGTCTGTGTGTGTGTCTGTGTGTGTGCGCGCGCGTGTGTGTGTGTGTGTGTGTGCGTGCGTGCGTGCGTGCGTGTGCGTGTGCGTGCGTGCGTGCGTGCGTGCGTGCGTGCGTGCGTGTGTGTGTCTGCGTGCGTGTGTGTGTGTGTCTGTGCGTGCGTGCGTGTGTCTGTGTGTGCATGTGTGCGTGCGTGCGTGTGTGTGCGTGCGTGCGTGTGTGTGTGTGTGTGTGTGTGTGTGTGTGTGTGTGTGAGTGCATGTGTGCGTGCGTGTGCGTGTGTGTCTGTGTCTGTGTGCGTGCATGTGTGTGTGTGTGTGCGTGCGTGTGTGTGTGCTGTGTGCGTGTGCGTGCGTGTGTGTGTGTGTGTGTGTCGTGTGTGTGCTGTGCGTGTGTCTGTGTCTGTGCGTGCGTGCGTGCGCGCGTGTGTGTGTGTGTGCGTGCAGGAGGAGTACAGCAGACGTGGCTTCCAGGAGGTGGCGTCTCCTAACATCTATAACAGTAAACTGTGGGAGACGTCTGGTCACTGGCAGCACTACAGTGAAAACATCTTCTCCTTCCCCGTGGAGCAAGACGTCTTCGCTCTGAAGCCCATGAACTGTCCTGGACACTGGTAAACCTGAACTAGACTTGATCTCTAAACGCCAGACACTACGGGTGAATGGGTTAAAATTATAGATCTCACCATACTTCCCCAGTTGGCTGTTTGTATTGCAAGTTTTAAAGATAATAATTGCAATAAAAAATGTACATATGCAAATATATAAAGTACATAAAAAGAAGTGCTGCTGAAGAGTTAGGGGGAGTTAGTCTAACCCTAACGAGAAACACTCGTTTAAAAACATGTTTCTACAGATGCAGCTATAATGCAATAATAAAATCATGCAAATTATATCTGAACAAACACTCCAGTGAAAACATTTAGAATATAAATAGGAAGAAAACGCTAAGTTTTAGTGTTTTTAAGTGCAGCAAAAATATATATATTTTTTAAACGTATAGCATAACATGCTGTCTGATTATCACATAAATCACTTTATTAGAACAGTTTTTTGTTGCTGAATCGCAAGTTATAATGTCCGACTGAAGCTGAAAATCATATGCTTTTTTAAAGCAATGGTTAAAATACTTTACTGACAAACGGTAGTTAAAAATACATATATTGTTGTATTAATTTTTTTGGGAAAATGATAAAATAAGCATTGAACACATCACTATTTTTCTCAGTAGATATATTTATAAAGATGCTGTTGACTTGAAAGTTTCACCAGATGTCGGTAACAACTCAATTAATAATCCATACATACAGATAAAACAAAACTAATAAAGTTATGTGTAATAAAATAGAATCACACAGTGGAAAAGTATTGAACACATGAATAAAGACAGGTGCAGAAAACATGAAACCCAAGACGCCAGCAGAGATCTATCAGTAATTAGAAAGCAATCCTGCCCCTCGTCAGTGGAAATGAATATTAGCTGCTTCAGTACCAAGATTATGAAGATGATCCCAAACACAGCCAAGCAAACTCTCGAATGCTTTCAGAGAAAGAATAAAGCTGCTAGAATAGAACATATCTAATCTAGAATCTAATAGAACATATAACTTACGTTCATAGAAGAGACTCATAGCCTTCAATATTTGAAGATCGTTTGTGTGGAAGAATGGGCCAAAAATACACCCGAGCAATGCATGCGATAGATTCTCCCGCAGGAGGCGTCTGGAAGCGCTCATTACAGACAAACACTTAAATACATTCATAACTTTATTAGTTTTGTTTTATCTGTATGTATGGGTTACTTGGGTTGTTACCAACATCTGGTGAACATTTCAAGTCAACAGCACCTTTATTAATATATCTACTGGGAAAAATAGTGATGTGTTCAATGCTTATTTACCCGCTGTATGTTGAGTATGAAATGTTATTTAGCAGTGTTTTGAAGTGTCACCGTGGTTTACGACGGACTAATATTCTCTTTCTGCTCGTGTAATATTCTCGTCTTGAACCGAGCACTGTCTGCGTGTTTCTCCGTCTCAGTCTGATGTTCGGTCACCGGCCGCGCTCCTGGCGTGAGCTTCCGCTCAGATTGGCTGATTTCGGCGTCTTGCATCGTAACGAGCTCTCGGGAACGCTGACGGGGCTAACGAGGGTCCGGCGCTTCCAGCAGGACGACGCTCATATATTCTGTGCTATGGATCAGGTGCTTCAGTGTCTTTGAGATTTGTTTTCATTTCAATTTTAGTAAAGGTTCAAAGTAATTTATTGTGTTTTTTAGTCTTTTTTTATCAGAATGTTTTTTTTATATATTTTTTTATTTGTGACCCTGGAGCACTGAAGCAGTCATAAGCAGCACAGCAATATTTGTAGAAATAGCCAAAAATACATTGTATGGGTCAGAATTATACATTTTTATATTATGCCAAAAATCATTAGATATTAAGATCATGTTCCATGAAGATATTACCTACCGTAAATATATCACAACTTAATTATTGATTATTAATATGCATTGCTAAGAACTTCATTTGAACGACTTTAAAGATGATTTTCTCAATATTTAGATTTTTTTTGCACCCTTTCAAATATTGTCCAAACCATACATCAATGGAAATATTATTTATTCAGCTTTCAGATGATGCGTAAATCTCAATTGACACTTAAGGCTGGTTTTGTGCTCCAGGGTCACATGTCGTGTTATGAATTGTTATTTCAGTTTTAGTTATTTTAGCATTTTCAACTAAATGCGATGAATAAAAAAGCTTGCTCCACTCCACTGTCGGTCCCACGATGACCTGTAATGCCGTTAATGAAGCGCTCCGGCGCTGGCTTCGGTGGGTTCAGACAGAACTGAATGCTTGTGCTTCAGATCGAGGCGGAGATGAAGGGATGTCTGGGCTTCTTGCGCTGCGTCTACGATGTCTTTGGCTTCTCCTTCCAGCTGCATCTCTCCACGCGTCCGGAGAAGTTTCTGGGCGATGCTGCTGCGTGGAATCAGGCGGAGAAGGTTCCTGCCTTAATCTTCTTTAAGATTTGAGATGTTTTTGTGCAATATTAACAGAGTTTTTATTTCACAGCAACTAGAGAACAGCCTGAATGAGTTCGGAGAGCCGTGGAAACTCGATCCAGGAGACGGGGCTTTTTATGGACCTAAGGTCAGGAAAGTTCTCTTCATAAATCATAAATCGTTTTCGTTAATTTAAATTAAGCTGAAATAAAATATGATTATAATATATATTTTTAAAGAAGGCTCTTCTGTTCACCAAGCCTGCATTCATTTGATCCAAAGTACAGTATAATTATTATTTAAAATAAGTGTTTTCTATTTGAATATATTTTAAAATGTAATTAATTCCTGTGATTTAAAGCTACATTTCTAGCATCAGAAATCATATGCTGATAAACATTTATTATTATTATTATTGTTGAAACAGCTGAGAGGAATTGTTTTCAGCGTTTGTTTGATGGATAGAAAGTTCAGAAGAACAGCGTTTATCTGAAATATAAATATTTTGTTACATTATAAGCATCTTTATCATCACTTTTAATCAAGTTAAAGCATCCTTGCTAAATAAAAGTATTAATTTCTATAATTTCTTTAAAAACTAATTGTATTGGATACTATTTAGCAGTGTTTTGTGTATTTTTGCTTTTTTTGGGGGGGGGGGGGTTGAGAACATACAAAGTGATAATAAAATATAAATATTAGATCAAAAACTTCAAATTAAAAACTACTTGTACTAAAATTACTAAAACTCTAATAAAAATACATTAAAGATTTACACACACTCACACAGACACACACACACTCACACACTCACACTCACAGTCTCTCACACACACACACACACTCTCTCACACACACACTCACAGTCTCACACACACACACAACACTCACACACACACAGTCTCACACACACACACACACACACACACACTCAGTCTCACACACACACACACACACACACACACACACACTCAGTCTCACACACACACACACACACACACACACACACACACACACTCAGTCACACACACACACACACACACACACACACACACTCACAGTCTCACACACACACACACACACACAGTCTCTCTCACACACACACACACACACACACACACACACACACTCAGTCTCACACACACACACACACACACACACACACACACACACAGTCTCTCTCACACACACACACACACACACTCAGTCTCACACACACACACACACACACACACACACACACACTCAGTCTCACACACACACACACACACACACACACACACAAGATGAGTTTGTTCTGACACAGTGTTCTTCTAACTACAGCGAGTAAACTGATATAGTGTGAGTATTTTTGGTTCGACTGTATACGTTACTAACACGGGTTCCATGTTATTCTGGGTTTTTAAACTCAAAGCGTAAATCGTCTCATGCAGATGTTCGTCGTGCAGGAATAATAATGATCTGTTGTGTTTAGATTGACATCCAGATTAAAGACGCCATCGGCCGGTATCACCAGTGTGCCACGATCCAGCTGGACTTCCAGCTTCCCGTCCGCTTCAACCTGACGTATGTGGGGTGAGTAGAGCTCAGAGGATCACATCAATGCACCGAACCCCCGACTGCTCCAGGTGTGTGTGTGTGTGTGTGTGTGTGTGTGTGTGTGTGTGTGTCCGCTTCAACCTGACGTATGTGGGGTGAGTAGAGCTCAGAGGATCACATCAATGCACCGAACCCCCGACTGCTCCAGTGTGTGTGTGTGTGTGTGTGTGTGTGTGTGTGTGTGTGTGTCCGCTTCAACCTGACGTATGTGGGGTGAGTAGAGCTCAGAGGATCACATCAATGCACCGAACCCCCGACTGCTCCAGGTGTGTGTGTGTGTGTGTGTGTGTGTGTGTGTGTGTGTGTGTGTCCGCTTCAACCTGACGTATGTGGGGTGAGTAGAGCTCAGAGGATCACATCAATGCACCGAACCCCCGACTGCTCCTGGTGTGTGTGTGTGTGTGTGTGTGTGTGTGTGTGTGTCCGTCCGCTTCAACCTGACGTATGTGGGGTGAGTAGAGCTCAGAGGATCACATCAATGCACCGAACCCCCGACTGCTCCAGATGTGTGTGTGTGTGTGTGTGTGTGTGTGTGTGTGTGTGTGTGTGTGTGTGTGTGTGTGTGTGTGTGTGTGCCCGTCCGCTTCAACCTGACGTATGTGGGGTGAGTAGAGCTCAGAGGATCACATCAATGCACCGAACCCCCGACTGCTCCAGGTGTGTGTGTGTGTGTGTGTGTGTGTGTGTGTGTGTGTGTGTGTGTCCGCTTCAACCTGACGTATGTGGGGTGAGTAGAGCTCAGAGGATCACATCAATGCACCGAACCCCCGACTGCTCCAGGTGTGTGTGTGTGTGTGTGTGTGTGTGTGTGTGTGTGTGTGTGTGTGTGTCCGCTTCAACCTGACGTATGTGGGGTGAGTAGAGCTCAGAGGATCACATCAATGCACCGAACCCCCGACTGCTCCAGGTGTGTGTGTGTGTGTGTGTGTGTGTGTGTGTGTGCCCGTCCGCTTCAACCTGACGTATGTGGGGTGAGTAGAGCTCAGAGGATCACATCAATGCACCGAACCCCCGACTGCTCCAGGTGTGTGTGTGTGTGTGTGTGTGTGTGTGTGTGTGTGTGTGTGTCCGCTTCAACCTGACGTATGTGGGGTGAGTAGAGCTCAGAGGATCACATCAATGCACCGAACCCCCGACTGCTCCAGGTGTGTGTGTGTGTGTGTGTGTGTGTGTGTGTCCGTCCGCTTCAACCTGACGTATGTGGGGTGAGTAGAGCTCAGAGGATCACATCAATGCACCGAACCCCCGACTGCTCCAGGTGTGTGTGTGTGTGTGTGTGTGTGTGTGTGTGTGTGTGTGTGTGTGTGTGTGTGTGTGTGTGTGTGTGTGTGTGTGTGTGTGTGTGTGTGTGTGTGTGTGTGTGTGTGTGTGTGTGTGTGTGTGTGTGTGTGTGTGTGCCCGTCCGCTTCAACCTGACGTATGTGGGGTGAGTAGAGCTCAGAGGATCACATCAATGCACCGAACCCCCGACTGCTCCAGGTGTGTGTGTGTGTGTGTGTGTGTGTGTGTGTGTGTGTGTGTGTGTGTGTCCGCTTCAACCTGACGTATGTGGGGTGAGTAGAGCTCAGAGGATCACATCAATGCACCGAACCCCCGACTGCTCCAGGTGTGTGTGTGTGTGTGTGTGTGTGTGTGTGTGTGTGTGTGTGTGTGACTGTGTGTGTGACTGTGTGTGTGACTGTGTGTGTGACTGTGTGTCTGTGTCTGTGTGTGTGTGTTCCCGTCCGCTTCAACCTGACGTATGTGGGGTGAGTAGAGCTCAGTGTGCACGCTCACACGGCTGTGGAGCTGAGTTTAATGTTCTGACCCGCTCCGCTGCAGGAGAGACGGCGATGACCAGAACCGACCCGTCATCATTCACCGCGCCATCCTGGGCTCCGTGGAGAGAATGATCGCCGTCCTCGCCGAGAACTACGCCGGGAAATGGTGATAACGCTGAGAAATAACAAAATACTACAGTCGTTTTTACAGTTCTCGTGCAGAATTGTTAAGAAGCGTCTGTGTAAACATTTTGATAATGGTATTAATTAATACTAGTATCATTGTAGTAACTAATAAATGTGTCCCTGGAGCACAGACGCAGTCATATTTGTAGCAATAGACAACAATGCATTGTATGGGTCAAAATTATACATTTTTATTTTATGCCAAAAATTATTAGATATTGAGATCATGAAGTTATTCCTACCATAAATATATCAAAACTTAATTATTGATTATTAATATGCATTGCTAAGAACTTCATTTGAACAACTTTAAAGATGATTTTCTCAATATTCAGATTTTTTTGCTCCCTCAGATTCCAGATTTACAAATATTGTCCAAACCATACATCAATGGAAATATTATTTATTCAGCTTTCAGATGATGCATAAATCTCAATTTCACTAAACTGACATTTATGACTGGTTTTGTGCTTCAGGGATTTAATTGAAACGTTTGGTTAATTAAAAAATTAGTGTCGTCAAATAATTAATCGCATGCAAAATAAAAGTGTTTATTTACAATATATATATATATGTATGTGTGCTGTGTATATTTATTATGCATATATTAATGCAAACGCATGCATGTATAATATATATATATTTAATAAAATGTTTTTAGATATTAAATATATTTATATATAATATAAAATCGAAGAATCTAAATCTATATGCATGTAAATATTTCCAAAATATATACTTTATGTGTTTGTATTTATATATAATAAATATACACAGCACACACATGTATATATTATGTAAACAAAAACTTTTGGATGTGATTAATCGTTCGACAGCACTATCAAAAATACAGTATTAAACATATTTAATAACATATTCCGGAAAGGAAAGAATTACACGTTTTTCCTTAAAGCACATTTAAATGCATATTATTTGGGAATGTATACTAGCGGTGTTATATGACATTTAATAACTTATTTAATCTCAGCCGTAAGCAAAAGTCAAAAAATGATATTCTTACTTAATATTTTTGTCTTGTTTTCTAGTATGAATATCTAAATATTCTTGAATCAAGATGCATTTACTTGACAAATACAATTATTTAAGATATTAAGTCAAAAAAAAAATCAAAATTTTTAAAAAAGCAAAAATATGACATTAATGTTAACAAACACAACTTGTGATTTTAATAATGCATTAGTAAATTCTGAAATGAACATGAATTAGGATTAATAAATGCTGTAGAAGAGTTGATCGTGTTAACTAATGAACCTTATTGTAAAGTGTTACCTAAAAAAATAAGATTATTATCCCCATTGGCAAATATTTTTACTTGTTTTAAGGACAAAACTAACATATTTATATATATATATATATATATATTTTTTTTTACAGAAAGCAAAATACTTGTACAATAAATGAATCTTGATTCAAGTATTTTTTGTTATTTCTACTTAGATGATAAAATGACACTAAATCTAAAGGCAAAAACTAACAAACAAACTTATTAAGTTTAAAATGATTGAAAAACAATATCTCTAAACAATGTAGTATTTATGACCATTAGTAATCGTCTCTTTAATCACTGCTACATTAAAAGCACTTGCTGCTGCTGTGTCTTTAAGACTCCTCCTATATGTAAATGTCTTAAGTCTGCTGTGATTGGCTAAGCTCTGTGCATATGTAATGAGATGTGGTTGACACTATATCTCCAGCGTTCACAAGCGGTGTGTTTGTGTTTGTCAGGCCGCTGTGGTTATCTCCACGTCAGGTGATGCTGGTGCCGGTGAACCCGTCTCTGGAAGAATACGCCAAACAGGTACAGCATCTCTTTAATTAAATTCAATTAATTCATTATAATTCTGAGATCAGTCACTGCAGTGTTGACCACGCACTCTCAGAGAAAAACACGTTGCGCAATAATGACCCAAAATTGTGCCACAACACCAAATCCCATCAAAAAACTATATTTTATGTATGTTCATTTAGTTTGTAAAATATGTCATATGTATTGTACAATATGTAATGTTAAAATTGTATTTTTATTAGTAACTAATCACGATTATTTGCATCCAAAATAAAAGTTTTTGTTTACATAATTTATGGATGTGTACTGTGTGTATTTATGTGTATATATATATATAAATACACACACAAATAATAACACTGTAATGTGTTCAGGTGGGATGTGGCCTGGGGGGGTGTTCTTGTGTCTGGTTGGTTTGGTGCTCAGTGCTCTGTAGCGCCGGTCACAGGTCAACAGTTCAAAGACAGAGTGGGCTGGGTGTGCAGGTCCAGTTTAGCCCTTGTCTTCACTCTGGAGGGGTACAGTTCTGGACCGAGGCGCACGGTAACCCTCTCAGCAGTCCTGACGCTCCGCTGTAGTCTTCTCATGTCTGTTTTGGGAGCTGAACCAAACCAAACAGTTATAGATGAACACCGGACAGTCTGTCTAACCCAGCAGCTCCTGGGTAGTGATCGACCGATATTGAGTTTTTTAATAACCGATACCGATTATTTGCATGTTTATGTACCGATAACCGATATGCAGAACTGATATTATTTACTGTTATAAAGAGAGAAGTCCATTCTTCACTTTCAGGCGTCTTAACAACAACAACAAACAACTGTTGAAAATTAACATTTTCATTTAAATATAATCTTCAAATTACAACAATAACATTTTATTTATAAAAAGCATCATCAGCAACACTGATATTAACAATAAGCAAAATAATGTGTTCAAATGGAGAAAATAAAGGACAGAAGTCATAACTTATTTAGTCTGGCCTTTTCAAATCGCCAGTGAAACACATTGAGATCGTCAGCCAGATGTTGATTCTGCACAGACTGTGGTGGAGGTGTCTTGCACTTGGTGATGTTCCTCAGACCAGTCCATACTGACCCCGGATCGATTGCTGAACGTTATCTCAGAGTAGTTTAGCCACTCTGATCTCCTTTGTTAGTCTGTTCCTCGCCTGGTTTCATCCCCACTTCTGTAAGCATCCTCTTTGGCCTGACGGAGCTGCTTGAGTTTCCCAGTAAACCACGGTTTATCAGTATTGAATGATAAGAATGCCCTGGTGGGGGATGCACTCACCCTCACAGAAACTGATATATGACGTTACGCTCTCATATATATATATGAACATTAACAGAAAAAGCTCAAATAACACTCATCTAATAACCACTAGATGTAGTAAGATACTGTGCAGATCGGATTCATGAGATGATATAACATATTATAAGGTTTTTATAATGCATTATGCATTCATTATAATGCCTTAAGAATACTCTTAAAAATACGGGCTTTATAGAAAGTGTTGCCAAATGTGTTGTAGCTGTAGAGGATATTTAAAGCTATTCTTGCATTGCAAACTTCATCAAATACGGATTCAGATTGTGCAGCTGCAGAAAGAACACCGTGTCATTAATCGAGTTCTCATCTGATCGCTGATTTACTGACGAGCTTCCTCTCGCTCCAGGTCTGTAAGAGGTTTGTTGAAGCTGGATTCATGGCCGATGCTGATTTGGACTCCGGTTGTCTTCTGAATAAGAAGATTCGTAACGCGCAGCTGGCGCAGTATAACTTCATCCTGGGTAAGACGTGAGAGAGTTTGAGGCTGTTGTCTGAAGGTATGCGCTGATGTGTGTTTGTTTGGCAGTGGTGGGAGAGAAGGAGCGCGCCGCTAGCAGCGTGAACGTCAGGACCAGAGATAATAAAGTGCACGGAGAGCTGAGCGTGGAGCAGGTGATGCAGAGACTGACGCTCCTCAGAACCTCACGCTGCCGCAGCGCCGAGGAAGACTTCTGAGACGGAGGAGGAGTCGGAGGAGATGGAGGGGGAGGAGTCTGAAGGAGGGGGAGGAGTCTGAGGAGAGGGAGGAGATGGAGGGGAGGAGTCTGAGGAGGAGGAGTCTGAAGGAGGAGGAGGAGGAGTCTGAAGAAGTGGAGGAGTCTGAGACGGAGGAGGAGGAGTCTGGAGGAGGAGTCTGAGGAGAAGGAGGAGTCTGAAGAAGTGGAGGAGTCTGAGACGGAGGAGGAGGAGCAGTCTGAAGAGGAGACTGAGGAGGAGGAGTCTGAAGAGGAGGAGGAGTCTGAAGAGGAGGAGTAGTCTGAAAAGCAGGGGTCTGAGGAGGAGTCTGAGACTGAGGAGGAGGAGTCTGAGACTGAGGAGGAGGAGTCTGAGACTGAGGAGGAGGGGTCTGAGACTGAGGAGGAGGGGTCTGAGACTGAGGAGGAGGGGTCTGAGACTGAGGAGGAGGGGTCTGAGACTGAGGAGGAGGGGTCTGAGACAGAGGAGGAGGGGTCTGAGACTGA
>CM049873.1:36083896-36086396 GCA_027474115.1 Schizopygopsis malacanthus | reverse complement strand
GGTCCACGGCTCTGGCTCTCAGGTGATATACTTCACACGCATGTCCATCATAAACATGAGAGCTATGATGTGATCAGTACTTTCATCTGCATTTGATTTATGATTCAATTCCTTGTGATGAACAAACAAACTCTTATGAGACGCTTCTTGCTGTTGCAGTATTGTTTTAAAGCGTCTTTAATGATATTAATGATGATGCTAAATTAATTCCACTGTAATATGATCTGGTTTGGTGTCGAGCTACAAAAAGGCCTTTTCACTGTGAGAACGATGATAATAATAACCATAACTATTATGATAACTAACTACGACACTAAGTATAACAATAACTGTAATTCAAATGATAATCATTCATTATAATATTGATGATAATTATATTTATTATAATCATATTCATATTATCATATATAAATTAATTATATTCATTTTAATAATAAGTATAACGACAACTTTAATAATAAATATAACCATAGCTATTATAACTATGACAATTATAATGATAACTGTAATGAAAAATATTATAATAGCTATAACAATAACTGTCGCAATACTAATAATGGTAAATATAGCTATAACGATAATCATTAATGATAACCGTTATAATAAATATTAAAAAACTATTATGACTGACAATAACGATAATTATGGTGATAGCTGTAATTATAATGCTGATCATTAATGATAACTGTAGCAATAATGTAAAATGTAATTATAATAGATATGACAGTAATTATATTTCATCCACACTAGGAAACGATATCGTTCTGTTTATTATAAGCGCTGCAGTTTTTGTTGTCTCTCTCTTTAAATGCTCAAGCTCGTTAAAGTCAGGTGGATTCTGATTGGCTGTCAGTGTTTGATACTTAATACAAAATCATACTTAAAGTGATGTGGTTATGATTATACTAGCACGAGTGTATGTTCCCCTTTTAAACGAATGCTTATGGTTCATTAATAGGCTATATAATGAAATAGTACGTCAAATTCACTGGATACATTTACATTTATGCATTTAGCAGACGCTTTAAGCGACTTACAGTGCATTCAGACTATACATGTATCAGTGTGTGTTCTCTGGGAATCGAACCCACAACCTTCTGTGCTGCTGACGCAATGCTCTACCACTGAGCCACAGGAATATGTTTTATCCGTAGCTTGTGGTTTCTTATCCTCTCATTAATGAAAGCTGTGCTGCACTAAGCTGTGCTGACCGGCGCTCCGTGTGTGTGCAGCGTCTCTCTGGGCGGCTTCGGTGCGGACCGCTTCTATCTGGGCCAGTGGAGGGAAGGTCTGGGGAAGCTCTTCAGCTTCGGAGGTCTGGGCGTCTGGACACTGATCGACGTGCTGCTGATCGGCGTGGGGTACGTGGGGCCGGCCGACGGCTCTCTCTACATCTGAGGACCGGGACTCGTCCAGCTCGATTCAGTCCAAACCATCTGCTCCTGATCTCGGAGGAAGAGACGCTGCACGGTTTGGAGTCTGAAACATGTACAATATGCATCTAAACGCGTCTGTGTAATATTAATGCTGTGTATATATATATATATGAGGTGATTTCTGATTAAAACTCCATCAGGCTGATGATGATTCTCACCTGTGTTTGGCTTTATGTCTTTATCTATATCTATATACAGTGTCGGGGGAAGTTACTTTTAAAAGTAATGCGTTACAATGTTGCGTTACTCCGTAAAAAAAGTAACTAATTACGTTACTTAGTTACTTTTTATGGAAAGTAATGCGTTACGTTACTTTCGCGTTACTTTTTAAATATGAGCAGGGCTTGATTGTTTGTTTTTAATATAATAAGTTATATTTATAGCAAGTATAAAAGCCTTTCACACCAAAATGTGTAATGAATAAACCTCAGACTGAAGGACGAGTAAATCACGTCTGTACAGAATAACACAGGCAATTAAAAAGCAATCAAGCACAATTGTTAATGTAAAGTCATTTTTGTTTATTAATATGATTGAACTGGATCAAAGATCAGCAGCAAACACATCGGTTAATAAAATGAGATTAGATATATTTGTGTTGTTTAACATATTTAATTATTGCAGGTTTGTTATATTAGTAACTAGCGTAACTTTTTTGAAAAAGTAACTCCGATATTTTCTTGTAAGAAGTAATGCGTTACTTTACTAGTTACTTGAAAAAAGTAATATTATTACGTAACTCGCGTTACCCCAACACTGTATATTAATATATTTAACATAACATATTTTTTTTTAAATATATATACATGCATGTGTGTATTTATATATTCTGATAATATACACAGCACACACACTCGTATATTATTCAGACAAAAACTTTTATTTTAAATGATATTAATCGTTTGACGACTAGTTTGGATTTCAATCTGAAAGGTTTATGTTTTTATCACTCCATAAATCAGAAAATTGTGAAAGCTCGTTTCCGCCATGGCATAAAAAAAAATTAAGCGGTAATTGTGAGTTTTTAAATCATAATTCAGACGTTTGTGGATATAAACTTGTGA
>CM049873.1:36066396-36078896 GCA_027474115.1 Schizopygopsis malacanthus | reverse complement strand
AAGATGTATAAAACGTTAACAAAAACAGCATATAGAAAAAGGTTTTACAAAAAGATGACGTTGCTTCCAGAGTGCGAGGTTCGAGAGAGACGGTCTTTAGAGACAGGTTTGCGTGGATGCCGCCTTGCCTCGCTCTCCGGACGGAGCTGGATAGAAGCCTCTCGTCCCATCCGGACCCCTCGGGAGCCGAACCACGCCTGGAGGAAGACCATCCGCGTTCTGGATCTTCCTCCCGAGCATCGGGCTTCCCACCGGGCTGCTCTCCTGACTGGCCACCTGCTTCCGCCGCTGGACCCAAGGGCTTCCCAAAGGGGTCAAGCTGCTGTCCGAGGAATAGTCCGCCCACCGGTGACCCGGCTCGGGACTCAAGCGGCCCTCGCTGAGCAGCGGAGACGGCTGGGTCTTGCGCTGGCTGCATGGACTCGCTCGAGGGCTGCTCCAGGGACTGGAGCGCGGGGACACCGCCGGACTCAGGTGGTTGGGTCCGGCGCTCGTGGGGCTGAGCTTGTTGCAGGAGCGTGATTTACGGGCCAGACGCGGCGAGGTGGGAGTGCTCTCCGTTTCCGAGGAACTCGCGGCAGAGTCGTCTCCGCCGTGATACTGGAGCTCTCGGACGCGGCTGTTGAGCGAGCGGCTCTTGCGGACACCTCCGACGCCATCGTCTCGATCCTTTGGGATCTTTTTCTTGGGAGGCTTGGTGCCAATTAGAACCACCTTTAAATTTAAAGCCAGATATGTGTGTTAAAGCCCAGAATTGGTCAATTAATACTAGATTTAAACTGGGTGATGCAGTGTTCGATGCAACACTGCAATTTAATTTCAAAATAATGTAACACTTTATTTCAAAGTGTCCTTGTTACACGTACTCACTATTATAACAATTAATGATGCACAATTACATGCAAGTAACCCAAATCATACGTGACCCTGGAGCACAAAACCAGTCATAAGGGTCAATTTTTCAAAATTGAGATTTATGCATCATCTGAAAGCTGAATAAATAATATTTCCATTGATGTATGGTTTGGACAATATTTGAGAATCTGAGGGTGCAAAAAAATCTAAATATTGATAAAATCATCTTTAAAGTTATTCAAATTAAGTTCTTAGCAATACATATTAATAATCAATAATTAAGTTTTGATATTTTTACAGTACTAAATATCTTCATGGCGCATGATCTGAATATCTAATGATTTTTGGCATAAAATAAAAATGTATAATTTTGACCCATACAATGTATTGTTGGTCAAGTCAAATAGTCATATCCTAACAACCCATACATCAATGGAAAGTGTATTCATTCAAAAATGTATTGGTTTTGTGATCCAGGGTGACATAAATGTACTTTCCATGAATATTTGTTATCTTCCACATCTTCACACAATACAATAAAAAAAAGCTCCACCTTCAGTCCCAGCGGCCCTCGAGAGCCCGAGTCTCCTCCGACCGCCTCGTGGGCTTTCATCGCCGCCTCCACTTCTTCAAACTCCACGATGGCACACTCCTCCGCTCCCAGCTGGGAGTAACGCCCGCTCAGCTTCTTCAGATCGCCCGGCAAGTCCTTCCCGGGTTTGAGAACCCGCACGGAGGCGATGGACCCGTAGTTTCCGAAGGCCTTGAGCAGGAGCTCCATCAGCCGCTCCTGCTGGGTGGCCCCTGCCTCTCCGTCGGCCCCGAGCGCCACGCCCAGCTCCGGCCAGCGCTTGAGCTCGCTGAGCAGAAGCATGCGACTCGGCAGAGACTCGCTGGCGAACACCGGCACCGTCGTCCTGCGCCGCACCTTCCGGCCCTCGTCGTTCAGCTCCAGCAGCTCGGAGTGACGCAGGGCGTACGCGGTGGTTCTCCAGTCCCGCGTCAGGTGCTTGACCTGAGGAAGACACAGAATGAATCTAACCTCCTTCAGGTACACTGGAATAAATACACCTGCTTATTTCCAGGTTACCAGACCTGGACTCTGAAATACTTAAAGGGACAGTACACCCAAAAATGAAAGTTCAGTCATCATTTACTCATCCTCAAGTATTTCCAAACCTGTATGAATGTGTTTGTTCTGAACACAAAGGAAGATATTCTGGAGAAAGTTTGTAATCAGGCTGTTTTGGGCTCCATTGACTTCAATAGTATGAATAAAATACTGTGTTTCCCTCATTCTCCAGAATATCTTCAGAACAAACATTCATACAGGTTTGGAAATACTTGAGGATGAGTAAATGTACTGTCCCTTTAAGAAACTGAGTAATGCTTTATCTTATGGTCTCTTAATTAATGCTCATTAGCATGCATATTACTAAAACATTAGCCATGTATTAGTAGTAATTAAGCACATAATGCTTTATTCTACATCTCTAATCCTAAACTTAACTACCTTAACTATTAATAACCAGCAAATTAGGGATTTATTGAGGAAACAGTCATAGTTAAGTGTTCACACACACGATAATCATGTTTAATTGCATCCAAACTACATGTTTGTTTAGATGATATATAATTGTGTATATTTATTTATTATGTATATTTAAATGCACAACTAAATATATATTTCAGAAAAATATGTTAAGTTTATATATTAAATATATTTATATTAATATATACATGTCAATTATTTTCAAATTATATACTGCGTGTATTTAATGTACATAAATATATACATTATAAACAAACTTATTTTGGATGCGATTAATTTTGACAGCACTAAATATATACACAACATACACACATACACACACACACATACATACATACATACATACATACATATATATAAAATACAAAATATTTTTCTAACTAATTCATTTTGTTGAAATGTTAAGATTTAGCAAATTCCCAGCATGAATGAATACTAATAAATAATCATATTAATATTTTTTATTTATTATACAATTAAAAATGCAAAAAAGGCCTCTAACTCTAACTTACTCTATTATTTTCCTAAAATATATATTTGATCAAATATCTCATCTTTTTAACAGTTCTTGAGGTTTGTGTCTAGTTTCGAGGCCTGTGCTCGAACACTCAATTTCATGGATTTTAAGATATTTTACAAACAAAGACAATATTGTCCACATATCAGACTAAGTTATCCACGAGACCAGATGAATGTGAACAATTGCTTTTAACTATTTTTATTGTAATATCAGTTATTTTGATGTTACCCTTTAGACAACAACCCTTAAACTAAACCTGCTAGTGAGTGTGTCTGTGTGTGTGTGTATATGTGTCTGTCTGTGTGTCTGTCTGTCTGTATGTGCGTGTCTGTCTGTCTCTGTGTGTGTGTGTGTGTATATGTATGTGTGTGTGTGTGTGTGTAATATATATATTTTTTTTGTGAAATTTTTAAATGTCTAAATCTGGTAAAAGTATGTGAGTTAACGGTGTAGTGAGTCTTTTAGACAATGAGGTCTGGAGGAAGGGGAACATGACGCGTTTACCTTCTTGAAGGAGGTGAGCAGCTTGACGCTGACGAAGCCCAGCTTGTTGCGGCGGACGTGTTTGAGCAGGAAGGCGTCGTGCTCCAGGTTCTCATCCGACAGATAATATTCAATCTGCGCCACCAGCTTCTGAATGAGCTCTGTGTCCGGAGGCTGCCAGCTCTCCTCCTCCAGCTCCCCGCCGCTGGTCCCCGCGCCACTGAGACACACACCAACACACACACATCAACCCACAGCAGGGAGTCCGTCTGTTTCCCATCAGCCCCCTGAAATCTCAGATTCCCCCACAATCCAACAGCCTGCGCCAAAACACGAGCATCACAGCTCACTGCCCACGAGCACAACACACGAGCAGCGCGGAGACAGAGACCTCTCCATCTGACCACAGAACACACGCTTTCTCACTCACACTCACACACACACGCACAAACTCTCACCGCACACACCTTCATACACTCTCCGCACACTCTCACCGCACACACCCTCATACTCTCCGCACACTCTTGCCACACTCACCCTCATACACTCTCACTCACCGCACACTCTCTCGCCGCACACACCCTCATACACTCTCTCTCGCCGCACACAACCTCATACACTCTCACTCACCGCACACTCTCTCTCTCGCCACACACACCCTCATACACTCTCCGCACACTCTCTCTCTCGCCGCACACACCCTCATACACTCACCGCACTCTCTCGCCGCACACACCCTCATACACTCTCACTCACCGCACACTCTCTCGCCACACACACCCTCATACACTCTCCGCACACTCTCTCTCTCGCCGCACACACCCTCATACACTCTCCGCACACTCTCTCTCTCTCACCGCACACACCCTCATACACTCTCCGCACACTCTCTCTCTCACCGCACACACCCTCATACACTCTCCGCACACTCTCTCTCTCACCGCACACACCCTCATACACTCTCCGCACACTCTCTCTCTCACCGCACTCACCCTCATACACTCTCCGCACACTCTCTCTCTCACCGCACACACCCTCATACACTCTCCGCACTCTCTCTCTCTCACCGCACACACCCTCATACACTCTCCGCACACTCTCTCTCGCACCGCACACACCCTCATACACTCTCTCGCCGCACACTCTCTCTCTCACCGCACTCACCCTCATACACTCTCCGCACACTCTCTCTCTCACCGCACACACCCTCATACACTCTCCGCACTCTCTCTCTCTCACCGCACACACCCTCATACACTCTCCGCACACTCTCTCACCGCACACACCCTCATAAACTCTCCGCACACTCTCTCACCACACACACCCTCATACACTCTCCGCACACTCCCTCTCGCCGCACACACCCTCATACACTCTGCACACTCTCTCACCGCACACACCCTCATACACTCTCCGCACACTCTCTCGTCGCACACACCCTCATACACTTAGGCCTGTCGCGATAGTCGATATATTGACTTATCGCACGATATATGGATATGAGCGCGATAATTTTTGGTGCCGCGATATATTGCGACTGATCATTTTTTTATAATTAAAAATAATGATTATATTAATTTTTACATAAAAATGAATATCACCAACATTTTAGTCGATCGCGCTACCTCCGTCATCTCGTCTGCTCTCTGTGGCGGAGGCGGGGCTTAGGCAGCGTCCCCCCCCCACACACACGCACGCACACAGAGCGGACAGCGACAGGAGAAGAGAAGGCGTGAACCCACTGCGTTATAAAGTGTTTCGGGACAACTACAGCCAGTTAGGAAGAACAAGTCCCAATGGACTTGGTTTCAAAGCCGCAATCTTCAGCTCCGGTGTGGGAACATTTTGGCTTTAAGCCGAATGAGAGAGGAGAGCCAAATAACGTGAATGAGCCGGTATGTCGACTTTGTTTAAAAACAGTGACAACGAAAAGAGGCAACACAACTAACCTAAAATCTCACTTAAAACATAACCATCCCACCCAGTTTTTCAATCTGGGAACAACAACCGCAGCTGGAGCTGGAGAGGGGTCTTCCAGACAGTTATCTGTTACAGATGCCTTTTTCCCGACAGTGTAAATATAAACGTGACAGCGCGAAATGGCGCACACTCACAGATAGCGTAACTCGCTATATAGCCAAAGAGATGC
This sequence comes from Schizopygopsis malacanthus, assembly GCA_027474115.1. Taxonomy (NCBI): domain Eukaryota; kingdom Metazoa; phylum Chordata; class Actinopteri; order Cypriniformes; family Cyprinidae; genus Schizopygopsis; species Schizopygopsis malacanthus. Next base: position 36,073,337 of record CM049873.1, on the reverse strand, counting down.
AGCCATTAAACACGGTCGAAAAAACAGCTTTTAAAAATATGCTGCAAACTTTTTTATTCTTAAGAATAAAATGTTCTTTGTCTTTGAAAGAGTGCACTTGCATTATTATGCTATTATATTGTCATTCTGTAATTATATAATCAGTGAAATAAAATTGTCTTAAAATGACAATAATATCGTTTATCGCAATTAATTTTGGTGCAATATATCGCACAACAAAAAGTAGTTATCGCGACAGCCCTACATACACTCTCCGCACACTCTCTCACCGCACACACCCTCATACACTCTCACTCACCGCACACTCTCTCACACACTCTCTCTCGCCGCACACACCCTCATACACTCTCCGCACACTCTCTCTCTCGCCGCACACACCCTCATACACTCTCCGCACACTCTCTCACCGCACACACCCTCATACACTCTCACTCACCGCACACTCTCTCTCGCCGCACACACCCTCACTCACTCACCGCACACTCACTCTCACCGCACACACACACACTGATCGCACTGCATACATTGACAATGTGATCTCTAGCTCCTTACCCTAACCATCAGAACTAAGTGCCTCACCCAACCCCTTACCCTAAACCTACTCTTCTTTACCCATCTATAAACTGACCCCTATAACCAAGTCTTGACCCTCGAACAGTCCTTTAAAGGGCTCTCGGAAAGTGAGGACCGGCCAAAATGTCTTCACTTTACAAGATTGTCCTCCCTCCGATTCTCTAAAGCTCACAAAGATAGCTGTACAAGTGCACACACACACACACACACACACACAGCTCTGCGTCAAGCAGCAAACCGAATCTAATCTTTCCTGCGAGAGCCACAGAGTATCTCCGCGTCTGCTGGAGAGAACCTTCAGAAAACAAATTAAACCGATGACTCACTGCCTTCTCTTCCAGCCCACAACCTTTAAAACGCATCCGCTCGGGACACAAACTCCAGCAAAGGCGGGGAAGCCCTTGAAGCACAGAAAGCGGCCCGTCACCATCCACCCACTGCTGCGGAGCACAATAGCAGCATCAACCGATTCATTAGTGCTCCACAACAATGCAGACGCAGCCGTGGGCCGCAGACGCGCATCACACTTCACGCCCGCAGTGGGAAAGAGCTTAAGAGGTCACGAGGGACAGATTTAATTGCACATCAACAGCACCGATGATAAGCCAGAGGACAGCGGACACTAGTGAGCAGACTAGGGGTTTCACGGAGTGAGTGTGTGTGTGTGTGTGTGTAAATATATATATATTAGGGGTGGGCATAGATTAATTTTTTTAATCTAGATTAATCTAGATTAATTTTGGAATTAATCTAGATTAATCTAGATTAAAATGGCTCATTTGAATTCTGCCGAAGGCATTCAGAATATGTGTGCTACCCAAATAATGGCTAAAAGTAAGTCTTTGAGAACGGGTTTCTCAAGCCAGGTGGCGCATTAGACCAGGGGCTCATCTCCTGTTTCCAAAATGCATCACAAACTGCTTGAGAAAGCTGTTCTACTATGATAATTGGCGATGAAAATAAACTATGTTCAATAAGATGTACTTGTGTTTACTAACTGTTTATTCAGTTAAACATGAATTTTGAACTGTAGGCCTACATAAGAGGTCGTGATGAACTGTTTACAGTTTCCATTGGGAAGCTTCTTAAAAATAAATGTTCCCTGAAGCAAACCCGGCGGCTTCATAGCTGCATCCATGTTAGCACGTCACGTCTGATGTGGTAATTTCACAGTAACGTTAGGCATACACACAGGTTCGAAGCAGAGGGTGCCACGGGAGTGAATTCTCAAGTTCACATGAGACCTAAAGCGCATCCTGTTTGCTTAAAAGCGCAACGTTTCGTTGTTATTCTGAGTGCACACAAATAAACGTAGAGTCTTTACAGATTCGAAAGATGTATTCGGCTACTTTTATCTGTATGACGAAGAATGACGGAGATGTAAGAGCAAGTGAGCGCACCGGAGCCTGTCCTGCGCAAACGCGCTTCCACACAAACACTTCAATAGCGCACATTTCTCTAGGTTAACATCATATTGAGCGGCCATGTAAAGTTGCTACTACATACATCTTTCAGATGAAAAGCCATATTTGAGGTTGATGAATGATAGATGAGCGTTTGGATGTCCTGCCCGATTGTATTACCACATAGACCAGCCGTTAACAATCTGTCCATCACGGACTGCGAGCCTCTAGTTCGAAGACTCGTTCTCGCCCCCTACAGTGCAATTCGGCTAGGTATACATCCGCGCTAAAATATCAGGGCGAAAGTCATCATAGCTTGCGTAATATAGACCCAGCTCCCAACCCAACTTTGAGAATAGATTAACGGCGATATTTTTTTTATCGCCGATAAGAGTCTCGCGTTAACGCAGCACGTTAACGCCGATAACGGCCCACCACTAATATATATATATATATATATAGTGTGTGTGAGGAGCTAAGGGGGATTCGTGGAAATATGAAGAAACTGTAAAAATGCTGAAAAACTGTCCAAATTTAAATGCTTAACATCATAGATAAATAGATTAAATAAAGTATAAAAAACTGAGGGGAAAAATGTGAAATTGTAGAAAGTTGTAAAAAACAAATGTATAGTAAGAATTAGAAACATATATATATATATTAAATAAAAACTAGGTTAAAATAAATAAATTGGGGGCTACACGGAAGATCTGAGAAAAACAATGTCCTAAATAGTTTTTTTTAATAATAAGACATTAAAATAAATGGATGACATAAGAACTAGATCAAATAAATAAAAATAAGTATTTTAATTTGTAAATAAAAATGTAAGTATACACTAAAAAAACTGGGGGGGGGGGGGGGTTCTAGAAGATTACAATTGAGTAAAATAAAAATGTAAAACCATTTAGATAAAATAAAAGTACACAATAGAAGACTGAAATTGTGGTCTTAAGTGTAAAAATGTACAAAAATAGATTATACAAATTGAATAGATTAAAATTAAAGTACAACAATACATTTATATGAACAAATAGTTGCATTAAATACACTTAACAGTACCATAGTGACTAGAAACATTTACTGTAACTTAATAGATGGGCCTAGTAAATATTTTCCAAATAATAACTTAACATTGGTTTACTATAAAGGGGTATAAATTGAGTCTTTATACATAAAAATATATATGAGCATGTTTTGAGTTAAGGATTTGTAGCCCATTGCATCTAAAAGATCAAAGAACCCTGATCCAGACTGTAAGTGAATATTGTATTAATGTGTAACGCTATTATGAGACATAACATCATTTGTGACCCTGGAGCACAGACATAAGCAGCACAGCTATATTTGTAGCAATAGCCAATAATACATTGTATGGCTCAAAATTATACATTTTTATTTTATGACAAAAATCATTAGATATTAAGATCATGTTCCATGAAGATATTACCTACCGTAAATATATAAACTTATTAATATGCATTGCTAAAAACTAGATTTAAAGATGATTTTCTCAATATTTAGATTTTTTTGCACCCTCAGATTCCAGATTTTCAAATATTGTCCAAACCATACATCAATGGAAATATTTATTCAGATTTATTCAGCTCCAGGGTCACATAGGTCAGTGGTTCCCAAACCTGTCCTGCACATTTTGTAGGTCTCCCTAGTCAGACACACCCAATTGAGTTCTTGCAGTCTCTACTAACGAGCTGATGAGTGGAATCAGGTGTGTTAGATAAGGGAGACATACAAAAGGTGCAGGGCTGGGGGGGGTCCAGGACAGGTTTGGGAAGCACTGGCGTAGGCTGTGATGTTGGTGGACGGATCTATTGATGATGAATGGAGCTGGTGGAGCAACAGGTCTGGTCCCATTCCTACCTGAAGAGCAGCGACAGGTGTCTCACACACACGCACACTCTCACTCACTCACACATGCACACACGCACTCTCACTCACGCACACACACACACACACAGAATCACACACACTCACACTCACACATGCGCACACACACACGCACTCTCTCTCACACACACTCACACACACACTCTCTCACTCACACATGCACACACGCACTCTCACTCACGCGCGCACAAACACACACAGAATCACACACACTCACTCACACACACACAGAATCACACACACGCACACTCACACACACACGCACACACACACACTCTCTCTCACACACACACTCTCTCTCACACTCTGAATCACAGTTACAAACATGCACTTGCATGCGGGGCAAGCATCTTGAGCGCGTCTATTTATATCCTGAAGCGCGGCTGGTGCGCACGGATGGAGGAACCGATGCTTGATTATACGCGAGGCTGATTTTAATCTGAAGGATACCTGGATTTATCATGTCTGGCGCCCTCGTCGTCGCTGCCGCTGCCCGTCTGGAGCTCGATGGTGTTGGAGGAAGGCTCCTCGTCCTCCGCCGCTTGGATGGCCACGGTGATGGTCACCGGAGCGCTGATCTCCCGCGGCTCCTCGGTGCTCATCATCTCCGCCGTGCACGAGGCTGCGCTCGATGGAGATCCGACGCGGCGCGGCGAACACAAGCGTCCCAGACGCGCGTGAAGATCAAAGAGAGGCGAGAGGACGCGCTCCGCGAGCGACGGCGCGGCGCGATCAGAAGAGGAAGGCTCGTCTCGAGCAGCTACTTCCTCATATGTAAGAGGCGTTGTGTGTTTGAATCGAGCTCTGGGATTGGGCCATGACGCCTCCCCAACCCACCAGCAAAACTGAAGCCAAGAGGGCGGCAGCATGAACGCGACGCAGCGCAGGAACGCGTTCAGCGCGGCGGACATTTCTTCGCGTCGCTTTCTCATTAAAGAGAAGCGGCGAGCGCCGCGCGATACATTTATATCGGTGACCCGTGATTGCTTCACGTGCAGGCGATCAGGAAGAGACGCGAGCGCGCGCCTCGCTGCATGTATTAGATTAGATTAATAAGCTTTACAGAGGATTACTGATCATATTCATGTACTTGCATGTATTAGGCTGTCATATTCATTCATATAAGTAATGATTTTGTTTTTAAAGGCAATTAATGACGTGTAAAACTTAGTGATATGTACGCACATATAAGCAAAGTACCCCCCTCCCCCCAAAAAATAATTATATATATATATATATACAAACATTAATCAAATTTAATAATCTAAATATAGTATTATTATATATAATAATATACATTTGGAGAAACATTTGTATATATATTTGGGAAGGCAATTTCCAAAGATTGTATTTATTATATTGGATAAATATGTGTGTGTGTATACATACATACATTCATATATATGCTTCTCAAATATACATACATATATACGCACACACACACACACACACACAGACACGCGGACACAGACACACACACGCGCACACAGACATACAGACACACTGCGGACACAGACACACACACACGCGCGCACATACACACACACACACGCGCACACACAGACATACAGACACGCGCACACAGAGACACACACAGACACGCGGACACAGGCACACACACGCGCACACAGACATACAGACACACTGCGGACACAGACACACACACACGCGCGCACAAACGCACACACACGCGCGCACACAGAGACACACGCACACACACAGATATTGAAGCAGCAGATCTAGTATGTGTGGAGTGTAGCGCAGTGCACTGGAGTTGTTTAAGGTGAGCGTGTGACGTCACGAGTGTGTGAGTCACTGATGCCGCTGTGATTGATGTGTGTGTGTGCGCGTGTCCGTGTCCCGCATCCTGATGATGAGCAGCACGGACACAAACACACTCCAGGTTCAGTTTAAGATGCTTCTCTTCATATGAGCTGTTATTTAGAAAGCATGAAGCTGTGCATCACAGAAATCTCAGTATCAGCCTGAATGAAGCGCCTGTGTTCGTCTGTAGTAAAGTAGAACCGTCTCTCTGCGGTTCTGACCCGTGTTCTCCATCATCTCATGTGTGTTAGAGGAAGATGAACCGCGCGAGGACCTTCCTCGTGAATGAATGCATCACTAAACACCAGAAGGATGTGCACGTGCTGCTGTTTCCTTCTCTGTACTGCAGTCAAAAGCCAATAATGAATCATCAAATGCATGCATTACAGTTTCTCTCACCCACAGTAAACAGAGGTTAGCACTCGCTGGACACGCACTTGGGATTATTATAGCATTTGTAATGTTGCTCAGACACATTAAAACATGCATTGCATTTGATATGAAGACAATTAAGTGTATCAAAGGCCATTAAGATTGTGACAGCTTAGAACATTTTATTCTTATTACATTTAGTCATTTAGCAGATGCTTTTATCCAAAGCGATTTAGCATTTTATCCAGAACATATCTACCTTATTTATAAAAGAAATAATAAAAATAACAGTCCATATGCTGCTTGATATTGTGAACTGGAATATATATATTATAATATAAACAGAAACACCAGAGTGAAGAAGAACTTTAATGACAGAAATATCACACAGATGGAAGAATACACAAATGAAGGATGCTGAAATGTGAAGCCGGATGTGTTTAATTGTTAACAGAAATATAAATAAATATTTTGGGAAATCATTTAGGTTCAATTGACTTTAATAGGATAGTAATGATGCATCTTTTTATCTTTTGGTGGTATTATTAAACGAAACTGTTTTGCGGAAGTCACAGAAAACAGGTTGTAAGGGATACAGCAAAAACAGAAAGCTAACAATTAATTTAATTATGTACCTTTCCATTGTGTTTTATTAACGTTTACACCTACCCCTACCCTAAACACACCCTTACAGTAATGCAACAAAATGTCAACGTTGTTGTACAGTGTGAGAAAATGATATTAATGTGCACTGGCATAAAGTTGGCTTGACGTTGGACGTTCGATATTCGCCTTTTACATTTTTGATATTTATTAAAATCTACTGTAAATCATATGTAAAGAAATCTATTTTTCTCTACA
>CM049873.1:36051396-36053896 GCA_027474115.1 Schizopygopsis malacanthus | reverse complement strand
CTGTCTGTCTGTCTGTCTGTGACTGTCTGTCCGTCTGTCCGTCCGTCTGTTTGTGATTGTCTCTGACTGTATGTCTGTCTGTGACTGTCTGTCTGTCCGTCTGTGACTGTCTGTCTGTGACTGTCTGTCTGTCTGTCCGTCTGTGACTGTCTGTCCGTCTGTCTGTCCGTCTGTCTGTCTGTCTGTGTCTGTCTGTGACTGGCTGTCTGTCTGTCGGTGATTGGTGATGTCTGTCTGTCTGTCGGTGATTGGTGATGTCTGTTTGTCTGTCTGTCTGTGATTGGTGGAGTTGTGCAGCACATCAGCTGGACAGTGACGTTGTTTTATGTCTGGGACATCGCTGCTAAATTTAGCTGCAGTCAGAGAGAGAGGATGATCAATGCAGACATTCAGACAGCAGGAACAGCACGAGTCTGGTTTAAGCTGTTCACTGATTGATTAAATGACGAGTGTAGAATATTCCACCAATTTATTCATCTTGGCAACCATCCTAAACACCCTAGAAACCAATTAGAAACATCTTAGCAGCTCCCTAGCAACCATATAGTGACATCTTAGCAACTATCCTAAACATCTTAGCAACCACTTTGAAACATCTTAGCAACCATCCTCGACACCCTAGCAACCACAAATTGATTGTGAAAAACCCTCAGCTGAAGCAAATGTCTGGCTATTTCTGCTGTCGAACACACACACACACACACACTCTCTCCCCTCCCCCGCAGTCATCCTGCTCTTCCGCTGCCCCTCCCGTTAGCGTGTGTGTGTGTGTGTGAGATCTGGGCGGATGATGATCGTGTGCCGGTGACTGTGGGCTGCAGCATCATCTCTCTGTGTCTCTGTTTGTCTGCAGACGGATGTGGAGAGTCTTCCTCGTCTGCAGCGTCTGTTTCTCAGCACTAACAGCATCAGCAGGTAAGAGCCACATCAGTGTGTGTTTAACCCCGCGTGTGTCCTCGTTCTGCAGCAGCACAGGGCTGTGACACACACACACACACACACGCACCAGTGTGTCTGATTGTGTAACTATCGGAACATGTTTTTGCTGTGTTGTCATGGCGAGAGTGCTGCGGTTGCTAAGGGAATGCTGCAGTGTGATGCGGTGTGATGGGCCGAGCGCTCCGGTGTGTGTGTTTCTCATTACTGCTGTGTCATACTGCTGCATACACAGCCTGTGTGTGTGTGTGTGTGTGTGTGTGTGTGTGTGTGTGTGTGTGTGTGTGTGTGTGTGTGTGTGAGAGGGATTGTGTGTGTGTGTGTGTGTGTGTGTGTGTGTGTGTGTGTGTGTGTGCGTGTGTGTGTGTGTGTGTCAGAGGGATTGTCTGTGTGTTGTGTGTGTGTGTGTGTGTGTGTGCGTGTCTCTGTGTGTGTGTGTGTGTGTGTGTGTGTGTGTGTGTGTCTCTGTGTGTGTGTGAGAGGAATTGTCTGTGTGTGTGTGTGTGTGTGTGTGTGTGTGTGTGTGTGTGTGTGTGTGTGTGTGTGTGTGTGTGTGTGTGTGTGCGTGTCTCTGTGTGTGTGTGAGAGGAATTGTCTGTGTGTGTGTGTGTGTGTGTGTGTGTGTGTGTGTGTGTGTGAGAGGGATGTGTGTGTGTGTGTGCGTGTTTGAGGCTCTTGAGTGTGTTTGTGAGCGTCTGTGGGTGGAGCTATCTGAGGGTCAGAGGTCATGCATTATGTATGTGAAACTGAGTTAAATTAATTAATTCAGCTTTAGGCAGAAAATGAAAGCATGTCCCCCCCCCCCACGAGGGACGTAACACCTTGATCACAGTGAAGGAGCTTTGAACCCGTCTGCACTGTATAACTGAATCTGACCTGACTCTGTGTTACTGTATAACTGAATCTGACCTGACTCTGTGTTACTGTATAACTGAAGCTGACCTGACTCTGTGTTACTGTATAACTGAAGCTGACCTGACTCTGTGTTACTGTATAACTGAAGCTGACCTGACTCTGTGTTACTGTATAACTGAAGCTGACCTGACTCTGTGTTACTGTATAACTGAAGCTGACCTGACTCTGTGTTACTGTATATAACTGAAGTTACTGTATAACTGAATCTGACTGACTCGATGTTACTGTATATAACTGAAGTTACTGTATAACCTGACTCTGTGTTACTGTATAACTGAATCTGACCTGACTCTGTGTTACTGTATAACTGAACCTGACTCTGACCTGACTCTGTTACTGTTACTGTATACTAACTGAACTGCTGACCTGACTCTGTGTTACTGTACTGAATCTGACTGACTCGATGTTACTGTATAACTGAATCTGACTGACTGATGTTACTGTATAACTGAATCTGACCTGACTCGATGTTACTGTATAACTGAGCTGACCTGACTCTGTTACTGTATAACTGACTGACCTGACTGTTACTGTATGAACTGTATAACTCTGACCTGACTCTGTTACTGTATAACTGAATCTGATGACTCTGTGTTACTGTATAACTGAATCTGACCTGACTCTGTGTTACTGTAACTGAACTGACCTG
>CM049873.1:36036396-36038896 GCA_027474115.1 Schizopygopsis malacanthus | reverse complement strand
TTCTCAATATTAATGATCTTCTGTTCACTAAGCCTGCATTTATTTGATCAGAAGCACAGCAAAAATAGTAATATTATTACTAAATCAGCTGTTTTCTGTGTGAATATGTGTTAAACTGTAATTTATTTCTGTATTTTCAGCATCATTACTGCAGTCTTCAGTGTCACATGGTCTTCAGAAATCATAATAATATTTGCTGCTTAAGAAACATTTATTATTAGTAGTATTTAAAACAAGCTGAGTACATTTTTTCAGGATTCTTTGAAGAATAGAAAGATACAAAGAACATCATTTGTTTGAAATAAATAACCTTTTTTATACACTATATTATTCAAAAGCTTGGAGTCATTATCATTTATTTGGGGGGGGGGTTATAGAAATTAATACTTTTATTTTGCAAGGATGCATATAATTGATCAAAAAGTGATGATAAAGACATTTATGATTTCTATTTCAGATAAATGTTGTTCTTCTGAACTTTATATTCATCAAAGAAACCTGAACAATTCTACAAAGCTGTTTTGAACATTGATATGAATCAGAAATGTTTCTTGAGCAGTATATTATTATGATTTCTGAAGATCATGTGACACTGAAGACTGCAGTAATGATGCAGAAAAATACAGCTTTGATCAAATAAATAAATTACAGTTTAAAATATTTTCAAAATTCAATATTTTAGACTTAAAAACAAATAAAAAATCTTACTGATCAGAAATTTTAAGACTGGTAGTGTATATATGCATCTGTAACTTCTCTGTGTGTGCGTGTGCACATGCACGTGCGCGTGTGCGTGTGTGTGTGTGTGTGTGTCTGATGTGTGTGTGTGTCTGATGTGTGTGTGTGTGTGTGTGTGTGTGTGTGTGTCTCTGTGTGTGTGTGTGCATGTGCGTGTGTGCGTGTGTGTGTGTGTGTCTCTGTGTGTGTGTGTGCATGTGCGCGTGTGCGTGTGTGCGTGTGTGTGTATGTGTGTCTGATGTGTGTGTCTGATGTGTGTGTCTGATGTGTGTGTCTGATGTGTGTCTGATGTGTGTGTGCGTACGTGCGTGTGTCTCTGATGTGTGTGTCTGATGTGTGTGTGCGTGTGTCTCTGATGTGTGTGTGTGTGTGTGTGTGTGTGTGTGTGTGTGTCTGTCTGATGTGTGTCTCTGATGTGTGTGTGTGTGTGTCTGATGTGTGTGTGTGCGTGCGTGTGTCTCTGATGTGTGTGTGTGTGTCTCTGATGTGTGTGTCTGATGTGTGTGTGTGTGTGTGTCTGATGTGTGTGTGTGTGTGTCTGGTGTGTGTGTGTGTCTGATGTGTGTGTGTGTGTGTGTGTGTGTGTGTGTGTGTGTGTGTGTCTCTGTGTGTGTGTGTGTGTGTGTGTGTGTGTGTGTGTGTGTGTGTGTGTGTGTGTGTGTGTGTGTGTGTGTGTGTGTGTGTGTGTGTGTGTGTGTGTGTGTGTGTCTCTGATGTGTGTGTGTGTGTGTGTGTGTGTGTGTGTGTGTGTGTCTGTCTCTGATGTGTGTGTGTGTGTGTGTGTGTCTCTGATGTGTGTGTGTCCTTGCGTGCGTGCGTGTGTCAGGAGGCCGGGGCTGGCGGCTCGGAGCGCTCTCTGGTGGTGCAGCAGTATCTGCGAGGTCTGATACACCGAGCCTCCTCTCACTGCGTGAAGGCAGACGCTCTGCAGAAGCTCTGGCCGTCGCTCTTCGGTGAGATGGTGAGAGACTGTGTGCTGGAGATGAGAGACAGACAGGCCTTCAGACAGACGAGCCTCCAGCGGCTCCACAGCGAGTCCCAGAGCGGTCCATCTGCTCACTCCTGATCAAACACACGCTGCACAGGTGCATCACAGGTGTGCCACACACACCCCGCGCAGCGGAGTCCTTCAGATGACCGAGACGTGTCAACCGTTTAACTAACGAGATGAAGATTCTCCTCAAACTGTCCCTCGGCCGTGAATCAGTTCAACTGAGAGAGAAAGAGGACTGTAGAGGAATTACTTTGTTTTGATTTATTTAAAATTATGCCCGATCTTATAGTCAAAATTATTTTAAAATAAATGGTTATTATTCTATTATTTTAGGTTGGAATTAATTTCAAAGGCTGTTCTTTTAGCAGTTTTATTCTATTTTTATTTTATTTTAAATTATGCCCGATAATTAAGAGTGAATTTCAGAGGCTGTTCTTTGTTTAGTAGTTTTATTCCATTTTTAATTCTAATTTTTTTTAATTAAGCCCGATCTTAGTCAAAATTATTTTAAAATTAATTTTTATTATTTTAGGTTGGAGTGAATTTCAGAGGCCGTTCTTTGTTTAGTAGTTTTATTCTATTTTTATTTTATTATTTTAGTGCCCAATCTTACAGTCTATTTTATTTTCTTCATTCTATTATTTTGGCTTGGAATGGACTTACTTTGTTCAGCAGGTTTATTTTATTTTATTATTATATTATTTTGTATTCTATTCAGTGAACAGCTCTAAACATGTGTAGAGTTTATCTAGCCCTGCCGTGACTGAA
>CM049873.1:36016396-36028896 GCA_027474115.1 Schizopygopsis malacanthus | reverse complement strand
TACCGGAATCATTTAGAAACAAGGCCTGTCCAAATTTACCCCAAATCCTATAAAACCTCAACGGAAACCCAAAACTCGTTGAAACCTGGTGAGCACATGGGACATGTGATTCTAAACAAGCTTGCCAAGTTTTAGGGAGATCGGACCACAACTGGTGCTATAACAGTCATAAACATTAAAAAACATCTTATTGCTATGGTAAATTAAACAGGCTTTTTAAGATAATTGATTAAGGTGGTTACAAGCTTACTAAATAATATGTATTGTCTTATTGTATGTGTTTAAAGTGCTTGAAACATGGTAACAGCTATATTTATTTAATGTTTTTTAGGAAGTGTTTTATTTCATTGTTTTTATTTTACAATTATTTATTTATAAAAAAAAAAAGTATATATAAAAAGTAAAATTATTACTGTTTAAAACAGCTGTTTTCTATATGAATATCTATATAATTCTATATATCTATATAATTTTTTTCTGTGATGCAGCGCTGTATTTTCAGCATCATTACTCCAGTCTTCAGTATCACATGATCTTCAGAAATCATAATAATATGAAGCTCAAAAACATTTCTGATTATTTTCAATGTTGAAAAAAGTTGTGCTACCCAATATTTTGTCATATAGTGATTTGAACTGCAATATGGTATTTAATTTCATATGAAAATGACTCATATTGCTACTGTTGAAACATCTAGATACAAAGACGGCAAATTGGAAACACTACAGTAAACAAACACTACAAGTTACAAAACATTAATATTTATGTCTTTACTTCTTCACTTTCAAACTTTTGAGCTAATGTGAATAAAGTGAATCCAGCGCATTAACTGCACAGTAAACACATGCAGGGGTATATAAATGAAAACAGTGCCGCTCTTCACTCTGAAACATGCAATGCAACAGTCCATGTACTTCAATAAACTGCAACCTTGATTTAATAAGACATATCTGTCACAGATGTAGTGCAGAGATAGGTGCTCGACAAAGAAGATGTACATATCCAAGGTACTTTATTTAAATTTACCAACATAATCGCAGGAGAAATCCTTCTACACCACTATTTGACCTTCAATACCAGACGGAGGGCTTAAATAGAGCGACCAAAACAAGCACTAAACAAGCAACACCTGAACTGAGTACTCAGTCAATTAGTAACTATAGAAACTAAACAGGTAATGAACAGAAAAGCATGAACTAATTACCAGACTAGAGAACTGCTCAGAGCTAGAGACAGAAAACAAGATCAAACAAACTCAGAATGTTACAATATCGCTGTTTCAAGTTTATTTAATTATTTGCAAAGCCCCCATTAAGTTAGCTTATATCATACTGATGCAGCTGAAATCCACTGCAGCAACATGAGGTGATTAACATCAGTTTATGAAATAATAACTAACACAGTTTCTCTGTTTTCTCGATGTTTTAAAGGAGAGTGAACAGCAGTCACATCAGTCCAGGGATGTATGGATACGGCCGGATGCCATACATAACGCCTCTACAGAAAGATTTCAGCCAAACGTCCCACAAACAGAGACGATCAGCATCAAACATCCCAAAACAGAGGTACAGGACTCCTCAGAGAAACCTGCTTCAAAACACTCGCTACCACACGGCCATGCAGAGCCGACCATACAGCCCATTACCAAACACCTCCTGCCCCGGACCCCCGAATCAGTACAAGATCTGCAACACCATGGTAAAAACGCCATTATACATCTGTTTATAACTGCTAATATCTCTTACACTTTATTTTGATCGTCCACTTTAGACATTCTACTAACTAGAAGTAACTTTGCAACTCCATGTCAGCTATTTAGCAATCATTAGATTATTAGTAGTCTGTCTGCTTAATATCTTTTGATGGACATTCGACTTGACTATACATTCAAAATGACAATCAATTTGCAACTACATGTCAACTTATTCTACTGACGCTAATACTTATGTAACAGTCTACTAATACTCTTTTGAGAGTTGGTTTACATGTAGTTGCAAATAAATGAGAATTAGTTGACTTGTAAAGGAATGAGAATTAGTTGACGTAGTTGCAAATTAATGATAATTTGTTGACTTGTAGTTGTAAAGAAATTAGAATTTGTTGACTTGTAGTTGTAAAGAAATTAGAATTGGTTGACTTGTAGTTGTAAAGAAATTAGAATTTGTTGACTTGTAGTTGTAAAGAAATTAGAATTTGTTGACTTGTAGTTGTAAAGAAATTAGAATTTGTTGACTTGTAGTTGTAAAGAAATTAGAATTTGTTGACTTGTAGTTGTAAAGAAATTAGAATTTGTTGACTTGTAGTTGTAAATGAATGATAATTAGTTGACTGTAGTTGTAAATGAATGGGAATTAGTTGACGTAGTTGCAAATGAATGGGAATTAGTTGACTTGTAGTTGTAAATGAATGGGAATTAGTTGACGTAGTTGCAAATGAATGATAATTTGTTGACTTGTAGTTGTAAAGGAATGAGAATTTGTTGACTTGTAGTTGTAAAGGAATGAGAATTTGTTGACTTGTAGTTGTAAAGGAATGAGAATTTGTTGACTTGTAGTTGTAAAGGAATGAGAATTTGTTGACTTGTAGTTGTAAATGAATGAGAATTAGTTGACTTGTAGTTGTAAATGAATGATAATTTGTTGACTTGTAGTTGTAAATGAATGATAATTAGTTGACTGTAGTTGTAAATGAATGAGAATTTGTTGACTTGTAGTTGTAAATGAATGGGAATTAGTTGACTTGTAGTTGTAAATGAATGAGAATTTGTTGACTTGTAGTTGTAAATGAATAAACATTTGTTGACTTGTAGTTGTAAATGAATGGGAATTTGTTGACTTGTAGTTGTAAATGAATGGGAATTTGTTTACTTGTAGTGGTAAATGAATGAGAATTAGTTGACCTGTAGTTGTAAATGAATGGGAATTTGTTTACTTGTAGTGGTAAATGAATGAGAATTAGTTGACCTGTAGTTGTAAATGAATGGGAATTTGTTTACTTGTAGTGGTAAATTAATGAGAATTTGTTGACTTGTAGTTGTAAATGAATGGGAATTTGTTTACTTGTAGTGGTAAATGAATGAGAATTTGTTGACTTGTAGTTGTAAATTAATGGGAATTTGTTTACCTGTAGTGGTAAATGAATGAGAATTAGTTGACCTGTAGTTGCAAATGAATGAGAATTTGTTGACTTGTAGTTGTAAATGAATGGGAATTAGTTGACTTGTAGTTGTAAATGAATGGGAATTAGTTGACTTGTAGTTGTAAATGAATGGGAATTTGTTGACTTGTAGTTGTAAATGAATGGGAATTAGTTGACTTGTAGTTGTAAATGAATGAGAATTAGTTGACTTGTAGTTGTAAATGAATGGGAATTTGTTGACTTGTAGTTGTAAATGAATGAGAATTTGTTGACTTGTAGTTGTAAATGGATGGGAATTTGTTTACTTGTTGTAAATGAATGAGAGTTGACCTGTAGTTGTAAATGAAGAATTTGACTTGTAGTGGTAAATGAATGAGAATTAGTTGACCTGTAGTTGTAAATGAATGGGAATTTGTTTACTTGTAGTGGTAAATTGAGAAGTTGACTTGTAGTTGTAAATGAATGGGAATTTGTTTACTTGTAGTGGTAAATGAATGAGAATTTGTTGACTTGTAGTTGTAAATTAATGGGAATTAGTTTACTTGTAGTGGTAAATGAATGAGAATTAGTTGACGTAGTTGTAAATTAATGATAATTATTGGACATTTAGTTGCAAATTTGAATTTTTTTCAACATCTGAAGGAAACGGATGTTGTTTGAAAACGACAAGAGATGCAAGATTTAGTCCTAAAACTAAAAGCTGTGTCTGTCTGTGTGTGTCTGTGTGTCTCTGTGTGTGTGTGTGTGTGTGTGTGTGTGTGTGTGTGTGTGTGTGTGTGTGTGTGTGTGTGTGTGTGTGTGTGTGTGTGTGTGTGTGTGTGTGTGTTATGAACTGACAGGCCTGTCCATCGCCCAGCAGACCAATCAGAGAGCTGCAGTGCTCCACGTTCGACACACAGCCCTTCATGGGTCGACTCTATCAGTGGACACCTTTTAATGACAGTGAGTGAAATCTTACCAACCCCAGAACTTCTCATTTTTCCAACATAGTGTTGTAATAGTGTTTGTCAGAAATTTGTTCTGTTAGCCTGAGGAGAAACATCCTGAATGACACACACATATTTGTGTTGTTAAATACCTCTAATGATCATGTTGTAATTAAAGTTAGTCATATTTCAGTGAGTTAATTTGTGCTGCAGTGGAGTTCCCCGGCATGTCGGATCCTGTGCAACGCTGAATGTTCTCCTCTGAACAGATTTGGTTTCTGAACTGTGAAACTGTGCCAGTGTTTGATTCGTATTCTCTTATGTTTATGGTTTGTGTGGAATATCTGCAGGCAGTAGATGAGCTAACAGTGGAGTCATGCCAATGTTTTGTCTTGATGACAAACTACTTTCTTTTCAACACAGAATCAAATGAAAGTTTTGGACTTATTCTGGTTTATTTTACCTTCATCATGTGTCTTTGCTGTCCTCTTGTGACTGCTGTGAATCATTACAGGCATCTGATTCTGTTCTCATCAGTAGTGCTTACAGTGATTTAACTCTCGTAACACATTCAGGGTTAGTTTTTGACCAGGAGGAGCGATATAAAAAAACTAAAACACAGAAGAGTTTCTTAGTAAGGGACCGAAATTTGTCAAATGCTTTAAGACTTTCAAAATGCACACCAATTTATGTATTTTTTTTTTTTTTTTTTACTGAATTTTCCAATAATATTTAAAGAGATTTAAGTTATACATTTAATTTTTTTTATTATAAAAAAAATTTTTTTACTCCGTTATGTATGGAGTACTATTAGTGTCAAAAATACTTTCTGTATTAAGTTACATTAGTCTTAAAAGATGATCAAATATATTAAGCCCCCCCCCCCCATCAGACCTGTGGGACTGAATTGTGTTGATGAATATGTATGTCTATTGACAAACCATTGCAGCATGAAGAATTATAATTTTTCAAGTGAAAGTTTATGCAAGTAAAAAAAATTTTGGGGGAGACTTTCCTAAAAATAATTATCATTTATGTAGTTTTGATGGTGTTTTTTTTCATAATGTAGGTTTAATAGATTCAGTGCTTTTATGGGTTATAAATATAATAAAATTCCATTAGTTCCTATATGGGTTAATACTGGTAATTCTCAGGTTATATATGTAGTCTAATTATAAATTCCATGCAATGATATATAGCCGTACAATTTCTCATTTTGTGGGTCATTCATGTGTAATTTGAAATTTTAGAGAATTTCTTAATTTTTAATGAACAAAATATGCAGTAAATGTTATGTTTGTTTCACGTTCACTGATTAATGAGACGTTTCTGAGCAGCTACACTGTGGTTTTGGTTTAGTTGATTCCCTCTCTCTTGTGTTTGATCAGTTTCCAGTGAGCAGCGCTGTGAGCTCAATTGTCGCGCCGTCGGCTTTCGTTTCTACGTGCGTCAGGCGGACCGAGTCATCGATGGTACTCCGTGTGGACCGAACCAGACGTCTTTGTGTGTGGCCGGACAGTGTCAGGTAAGAATCAGCTATTCCATGCACTACATTGCTTCCAGACGTGTACATCTTGCAGAAATTGTTTTGCATAGAATGGAGCTGCAGTGGAGGACACTGACAGTAGAGATTGATGGAGATGAAACCCCCCCCAGATGTTTTGCTCTTGTTGTTACTTTTCGTTTAGCAGAAAGTTTAATTTACAGAGACCTGAGCATTTGTCTGACAGCTCAAGGGTGTGAATCTTGTGTTTGAGTTTCATTTACAGCCTCAGAGTATCAGCCTCATACTGTAATATCATTACAGTGATGTAAATATTGATACATTATTCTAGTGCTGGGCAATGATTAATTGCATCAAAAATAAAAAATACAATTTTGTGTACATATAGCCTATCTGTGTGTGTGCTGTGTATATTTATAAGTGCTGTCAAATTATTAATCATACAAAATAAAAGTTTTTTATAATAATGTACTGTGTATATTTATTATGTGTGTATATATAAATACACACACATACAGTATATAGTTAGAAAATATTTACATGTATATTTATATTCATACGATTTATATTATTAATTATTGCCGAGTGATCATATACTATTCAGATTGTGAAGTAAATTTCAAGTATGATATTGTTTGTTTTATTGAAAACATGGTAATGCTTTACAGTAAGGTTTTATTTGTTAAGATGTGAGTTAACACGAACTAGCAATAAACAAAATTATTTATTGATTTTAGTCAAAGTTAGTTTCAACATTTACGATACATTTTTAATGTTGTGTTTCTTCATTTATATTAAACTACTTTATTAATGTTAGTAAAAAATTATTAATAAATAACCTTTATGTTCATGTTAACTAATTAACTAGTTTACTAGTAAACGTGTAAAATTAGCTATAAACGTGACCTTATTGTAAAGTGTTACCAAAAACAGGACAATTTGATTTATTGCATTACAATAATGAGAATTTAGGTGTAAAATGTGCTGATTTGTCGTTAAATAATTGTCATATTATGCAAAAGGTCTTAAGACGATTCTTATTGTTAAGGTATGATATAGAGTTATTATAGTTGACTAAAATCATAATAAATATTTCATAAACTTAAGTAAAATATAAAAATATGTACTAAAATAACTGAAAAGGAAATATAAACTACATAGACAAAAAAACTAACAAAAACAAAATATAGAAATAAAGTCTAATTAGAAATTGTATCTAAAATGATTTCTTCATGAGAACAGAATTTTAGTCACGTGTTGTCGATCATCTCTGGCATCCGTATTGAAGCTCTTCTCTTATAGATATTGTTCTGTAATTTCTTCTGATCTTCCGTTATCTGTAATTCTATATAAGTGTTAATTACCCAGAGCTGCATGTAAAGACCGGCAGACGCACAACAGTTGCCGGCTGTCTGAGCCGGAGGATCTTTTGTGTTTGTGAGTGGATTATCCACGCTTTCAGCGCTCCGGAATCTGACCGTCATCCAGCTGGGCTTTTTTCAGACATGTCACTTCAACAAATCCTGCAGAAATAAGATGCAACACAGACGTTGCTATAACAAGCTGCACAAACGTTCAATAATGCGCCGACCGCTCGATTACGCCGCTGTAGGCTCTTTTGTGGCGTTTCTCTCAGATGCTTTGAATTATTCTGAAAGCTGACGGCGATCAGTCGACAAATCCAGAGCTTTAAGATGATCTCTATCTCGGGTAACAAGCAGAATCTGTGATGAGATGAAGATTACACACCAAATCCTCCGCATTAGTCTTGACATTTAGATATGTTGGCAGGAAGGCCGTTTGGCTCGGATTTTGGGCGACTTTTCCAAAACATGATTCAGTGAGCATTTGAAATTCAGCAGATTTGATCATCAGTTTCTGTGAAAATATAAAAGAAACTTGATCACTGTATGAGAATGTTGTACTTGTCAGGGAGGTTGTAGTTATTTGTGCGTTTAGTTATATGCGTAAACAGGTTTTCTTGCATGTATATGTTTCTATAAACCGTTTCCGCCACATAATGAAAAATACTGCAATTCTAACCTCTCGCAATTCTGACTTTATATCTCTATTCTGGCTTTATATCTCTGTTCTGACTTTACATCTCCAGAATTCTGATTTTATATCTCGCAATTCTGACTGTACAATTCTGATTTTACATCTCAATTCTGGCTTTATATCTCTGTTCTGACTTTACATCTCAATTCTGATTTTATATCTCGCAATTCTGACTGTACAATTCTGATTTTACATCTCAATTCTTACTTTACATCTCACTTTACATCTCAATTCTGATTTTATATCTCGCAATTCTGACTTTACATCAGAATGACTGTACAATTCTGACTTTACATCTCAATTCTTACTTTACATCTGACTTTACTTCTCTAGATTCTTACTTTACATCTGACTTTACATCTGACTTTACTTCTCTAGATTCTGACTTTACATCTCAATTCTTACTTTACATCTGACTTTACTTCTCCAGATTCTGACTTTACATCTGACTTTACTTCTCTAGATTCTTACTTTACATCTGACTTTACTTCTCCAGATTCTTACTTTACATCTGACTTTACTTCTCTAGATTCTGACTTTACATCTCAATTCTTACTTTACATCTGACTTTACTTCTCCAGATTCTTACTTTACATCTGACTTTACTTCTCCAGATTCTGACTTTACTTCTCTAGATTCTTACTTTACATCTGACTTTACTTCTCTAGATTCTGACTTTACTTCTCTAGATTCTTACTTTACATCTGACTTTACTTCTCTAGATTCTTACTTTACATCTGACTTTACTTCTCTAGATTCTGACTTTACTTCTCTAGATTCTTACTTTACATCTGACTTTACTTCTCTAGATTCTGACTTTACTTCTCTAGATTCTTACTTTACATCTGACTTTACTTCTCCAGATTCTTACTTTACATCTGACTTTTCTTCTCTAGATTCTGACTTTACATCTCAATTCTTACTTTACATCTGACTTTACTTCTCCAGATTCTTACTTTACATCTGACTTTACTTCTCCAGATTCTTACTTTACATCTGACTTTTCTTCTCTAGATTCTGACTTTACATCTCAATTCTTACTTTACATCTGACTTTACTTCTCCAGATTCTGACTTTACATCTCAATTCTTACTTTACTTCTCTAGATTCTGACTTTACATCTCAATTCTTACTTTACATCTGACTTTACTTATCTAGATTCTGACTTTACATCTCAATTCTTACTTTATATCTGACTTTACTTCTCTATATTCTGACTTTACATCTCAATTCTTACTTTACATCTGACTTTACTTCTCCAGATTCTGACTTTACATCTCAATTCTTACTTTACTTCTCTAGATTCTGACTTTACATCTCAATTCTTACTTTACATCTGACTTTACTTCTCTAGATTCTGACTTTACATCTCAATTCTTACTTTACATCTGACTTTACTTCTCCAGATTCTGACTTTACATCTCAATTCTTACTTTACTTCTCTAGATTCTGACTTTACATCTCAATTCTTACTTTACATCTAACTTTACATCTCACGATACTGACTTTACATCTCAATTCATTTGTTAACATTTCTAACACAAACTAACAAAAATGTGTTTAAGAGGTCCTTCATCTTCAATGCAATTAGAATAATTAATTCAGCAACTTTTTATTTAAGCAGTTTGTAAGGGTTGAACTGTATCTTTTTATTTTATGTTATGTGTCTAACATGACTAGTTATTGTGATTTTATCTTACTATGTATGTTGTTATTAATCTTGTTGTTTTGGTGAGCCAAAGACAATTCTCCACTCAGGTGGACAATAAAGCTATACTATACTATACCATACTATAATATACCATACTATACCATACTACACTATACCATATCATACCATACTATACTAAACCATACCATACTATACCATACTATAATATACTATACCGTACTATACTATACTATACTATACCATACTAAACTATACCATAGCATAATATACTATACCATACTATACTATACCATACTATGCTATACTATACCATACCATACTATACCATACCATACCATACTATACCATACCATACTATACTATATTATACTATACCATACCATACTATACCATACCATACTATACTATACTATATTATACTATACTATTATATACTATACTATGCTAACAATGAACAATATTTCTAAGGCATTTATTATTCTCAATGTTCATTTCAGCCTTTACACTATTAAAATCAAAAGTTGTGCCTGTTAATATTATATAATAGACCTAAGCTGACAAGAACTAATAATGACCAGTTGTATTTGTATTAACTATTTTTAACAAAGATGAATAATAAGTATGGTAACAGATGTATCTTGTATCTTGTATTTTGCACTGTCCACTGAGCGGACCTGATTCGATTACATTTCACTTCTAATTATACCCTGTATAACTATTATGTGACAAATAAAGAAACCTTGAAACCTTGTATCGCTCAGTGTTAATTAATACATCAGTGGAACTAATGGGAGCTTATTGTAAAGTGTTAACATTTAATTATATGCCAAAAATATGTATGTTTTTTTTTTTGCACAATTTTCAGCTGGTAAAAGTTCATATAGAAATGAACAAAGATGTGTTTAGGATGCATTTACTCTCCTGAAATGGTTTGGCATGTTGTAAACGCTGAAGAAGTGTTACTGCAGCTGTAGACAAGGCTGAGAGGGAATTTCACCGTTTCACACACTGAAGGAAAGAAAAGGGCCTTTATGAAGGGAATCCCACTGAGTACTGAGCTGCGGCTGAACGCCAGAGTGAGTGTGTGTGTGTGTGTGTCTCTGTGTGTCTCTGTGTCCCTGTGTGTTTGTGTGTGTGTGTGAGTGTGTGTGTGTGTGTGTGTGTCTCTGTGTGTCTCTGTGTCCCTGTGTGTGTGTGTGTGTGTGTGTGTGTGTGTGTGTGTGTGTGTGTGTGTGTGTCTTTACAGCTGGAGTTCCCAAACTTTTTTTTTTGAAATTGGAACCTCTGTAACCTAAATTATGTGCTTGAAATGCCCAGTGAAAGTAAACTAATAAAAAAAAGTTGATATATATATATATATATAGAAATTGCATTCAAATGGAAGCTTGTTTTCTCCGTGGGGTTCAAGGTTCTTTTATTCGTCACATACTCAATTATACAGAATATAAACAGTAGTGCAATGTAAATTAAGTCCGGTCCGCTCAATGGACAGTGCAAAACACGTAACACAACACAAGAGAATATATATATAAATATAGGTAAAAATTAAAGAGTAAAATGTGCAATAAAATAAAATGTGCGATACAGTATACTGTGGACTTAATAATATAAACAGGAATGTGCAAACAGGTTGTACAGGGTATATACACATCCCTCCCTCCCTCTCTCCATTCCCACTGTCCATTCCCACTGTTCCTCCTCCAGCAGCTCAGCTTTCACATCTGCGTTCAGTGTGTGTGTGTAAGCGCGTGTGTGTGTGTGAGTGAGATCTGCGCTCCGGGAGGACGACGCAGTCACACAGAGAGCGTGTGTGTGTGTGTGTGTGTCATGATGCTGTCTGCCGTGGCTGTGCTTCTCGTCTGTCTGCAGATGTGTGTTCTGGGCAAGCCGTGGACGCAGGTCTGTGTGTTTTGTGTTTGATTTGATGACACACTACAGAGTTATTTACATTTAGACAAGCATGGAAGCATTTGAAGATCATGAATGACTTAAATACATTGTTTGAGCCGGACTCTTATCAGTCTTATTCTGCATACTGTATCTTTAGAGATTGATATGATATGCAAAATATAAATTAGATGGCTTTTAAGGATGTTTGATAGATATTGCCTAACTTACCACATACATATTAATTAAAGCAATGTGCAAAACAGATGTGTTGATGATTTAACATCCAGTCAGAATTTACAGTGTTTATGATACGAGTTTGACTGTATGAAGTCTTTTGTTAGTTTAGAATTTATTAATCTGTTTTTATTCTAATTCTTTAATTTGATGTGAATCATCTGATCGTTTGATTTGAGTCATTTTTCATCGAATTTGCAACAAAAATGCATTTGCAATGAAGTAAAAAAATAAATTTTTGTGGTATAAGTCATTGTTTTTACATCAGACTGATTCATTTATTTGATACGAATCATCTGATCGTTTGATTCGAGTCGAGATCCAAATCAAAAATCATTTTAAATATCTATTATCACAATTATTTTAAATATAAAACGATGTTTTTTGAGACATTTGATGTCAGACTGATTCATTTACCTGATCTGATCTTTGGATTTTTAGTCCATCGAGATCCATCAATAAAAATAGAAAATAATGAGATTAACCTTTCATAATAGAATTATATAGAAAAGTAGGCACCATCACATGATTATTTAAAATATAAATAACAATGAATTTACAATAAAATGACTCTCTTTGTGGTAGAACTCATTTCAGTACTCTGCATGACTGTTTTAATGCATCCTCCTGATTTTTGCTAAATATGCTGATTTAACGAGCGTCCTTGAGCGGGATTGTGCGGTTTATGGTGTGATTATTCTGCACAGATGCTTTCCTCAGCACTTCCCCTTCCGTCATGAAGATGTCAAACGCTGCAGATACGACCCTTTAAATGTCATCACTGGGCTTTTAATAACAGGATCTGAGAGATGAAAGAATGAGAGCCGTTACAGTCGTTAAGTGCCATCTTTACAGGCGGACGCTGTGTGTTTACGGTCTAACCTTGACCCTTGAGGCTCTGGGTGTCACTCGTTTCCGTTTCCATCTTGAATCTTAAATCACAGCCGATGCTGATTCACTTCAGACCATCAGATGAGTTTGTATTTAAAGCTTGCACTTCATTTGAAAGTTGTTCAAATGAAGTTCTTAGCAATGCATATTACTAATCAATAATTAAGTTTTGATATATTTATGGTAC
>CM049873.1:36003896-36011396 GCA_027474115.1 Schizopygopsis malacanthus | reverse complement strand
GTAGCCGTCGGGTCAGTCCGACTGAGTCTTTCATGCCAGCTTCACTCTCGCCGGTGAACCACAAACCTGAGCCGCCCATCGCTTCAAAGCGCTCGTACTGTAGAGAGGATATTAATATCACAAGAGACGCAGTCTGAAACACTAGAGCAGGGATCTCGAGCTCTAACCCTCAGCAAACACACCTGAGCATGCTATTCAGTGTCTTCAGGATCACAGGCTGGTGAGTTTGATGGAGCTAAACTCTGCAGGAAAGTGGATCTGGCGAGCCTGATCTAGAGCTTTGGTGAGAAATATCCATGTGATGATGGATGAGGTTTACATGCAGAAACCCTCAATAAGTGAGCCTGGAGCACAGTCATAACAGCACAGGTGTATTTAGTTAAAAATACATTGTATGGGTCAAAACTATACATTTTTATTTTATGACAAAAATCATTAGATGTTAAGATCATGTTCCATGAAGATATTACCTACCATAAATATATCAAAACGTAATTATTGATTATTAATATGCATTGCTAAGAACTTCATTTGAACAACTTTAAAGATGATTTTCTCAATATTTAGATTTTTTTTTTGCACCCTCAGATTTTTTAATATTGTCCTATCATAACAAACCTATAGATCAATGGAAATATTATTAATTCATATTCCAGATTTTCCGACACGTTCTCGCTCCCAACTCGTCACACATTGAAGCTTGGTCGGGATCACTTGGCGTTGATTTTTGACGCTCTTTAGCATCATTTAAGTAATTAAGCTCAGATTAGCTTTATTTGTCACACATTGAATGTGCTTGCATTTAACCCATCCAAGTGGAGCGGGAGCGGCGCTCACAGTTGGGGATTCGGTGGTCTCACCTCGTTGACACTTTCTGCTAGAGCCGGGATTCGAACCCACAACCTTGGGTTACCTCGGGTTTCAAGTCCAAGCTCTATCCATTAGGCCACGACTGCCCATTTATCGACTTGCATGGTCCTCTGTTGCTTTAAATAAGAAACCCTTAGCATCAATATGCAGATGCGAAAGGTAATCATAATTAAATTATATATTGGGTAATAATATTGCCATTATTTCATATATGTTGGGGTGTGATTTTTCAATGTAAACAGTCACAACAGTTTTATTTATATTATATTATTTACACATTTATGAGCATGTAACCCACTGCCCCTAAACCTAACATTTATCAATAAAACACAAGATTATATATATATATATATATATAATGTGTGTGTATATATAACATTATAATGTAATATAATAATTAGTATTTTCACATCTAGGTGGATTTTTTTTTTATTTGCACTACTGTCTCTTCAACATAAATAAAAAGAAACCGAGCAATCGTTTTTTTTTCTACTGAAATCGTTTCGAACCATGACCCCCGAACCCAGGTACGTACCAAACCATGGCATCTGTGTACCATTCCACCCCTAATATTTATACATTTTCTTTACAAATACATGCAAAGCATTAAATTAAGACATACAAATTAAAATAACGGAGGACCCTGCAAGTCGAAAAATGCCGCTAAAGGGTACCTTGACCGTCAAAAAGTGACGCCAAGTGATCCTGAACAATTTGCTAATTTTATTTTGAATAATGCTAATTTTCAAATAGTTGTATCTCAGCCAAATATTGTCCTATACAAACCATGCATCAATGGAAAACTTATTAATTCAGCTTTCAGATGGTGTATAAATCCTTACATTTACATTTAGTCGTTTTGCAGACGCTTTTATCCAAAGCGACTTACAATTGGGGAATACATAAAGCGATTAATCTTGAAGAGACAAACATACAGAGGAAGTGCCAATAACACCAAGTTTTAGGCATTGTTCAAATAAATACAAGCTAGCAAGGGAAGGAGAGAAAGATAAAGAGAAAGATGAAGATTTTGAAAAAAGTAAAAGATTTTTTTATTTTTTTTATGTAGTCAAGTAGAGTTGAAAGAGATGAGTTTTCAGTTGTTGCTTGAAATTTGACAGGGATCCAGCATTCCGGATGGGGGGGGGGAAGATCATTCCACCGGCCAGGAACGGTGAAAGAGAATGTTCTGGAGAGTGATTTTGAGCCTCTCTGTGATGGTACCACGAGGCGTCGCTCACTAGCAGATCTCAGACTTCTGGAGGGGATGTAGATTCGTAATAGTGAGTGGAAGTAGGCGGGGCTTCTGGAGGGGATGTAGAGTCGTAATAGTGAGTGGAAGTAGGCGGGGCTTCTGGAGGGGATGTAGATTCGTAATAGTGAGTGGAAGTAGGCGGGGCTTCTGGAGGGGATGTAGATTCGTAATAGTGAGTGGAAGTAGGCGGGGCTTCTGGAGGGGATGTAGATTCGTAATAGTGAGTGGAAGTAGGCGGGGCTTCTGGAGGGGATGTAGATTCGTAATAGTGAGTGGAAGTAGGCGGGGCTTCTGGAGGGGATGTAGATTCGTAATAGTGAGTGGAAGTAGGTGGGGCTTCTGGAGGGGATGTAAATTCGTAATAGTGAGTGGAAGTAGGCGGGGCTTCTGGAGGGGATGTAGATTCGTAATAGTGAGTGGAAGTAGGCGGGGCTTCTGGAGGGGATGTAGAGTCGTAATAGTGAGTGGAAGTAGGCGGGGCTTCTGGAGGGGATGTAGATTCGTAATAGTGAGTGGAAGTAGGCGGGGCTTCTGGAGGGGATGTAGATTCGTAATAGTGAGTGGAAGTAGGCGGGGCTTCTGGAGGGGATGTAAATTCGTAATAGTGAGTGGAAGTAGGCGGGGCTTCTGGAGGGGATGTAGATTCGTAATAGTGAGTGGAAGTAGGCGGGGCTTCTGGAGGGGATGTAGAGTCGTAATAGTGAGTGGAAGTAGGAGGGGCTTCTGGAGGGGATGTAGATTTGTAATAGTGAGTGGAAGTAGGCGGGGCTTCTGGAGGGATGTAGATTCGTAATAGTGAGTGGAAGTAGGAGGGTGCTGAGCCTGTGGTTGTTCTATATGTAAGCATCAGTGTCTTGAACTGGATGCGAGCTGCAACTGGTAGCCAGTGCAAGGACACAAAGAGAGGAGTAACATGGGCTCTTTTGGGCTCGTTGAAGACCAGTCGTGCCGCTGCATTCTGAATTATTTGTAAAGGTTTGATTGTGTTTGATGGAAGTCCAGCTAGAAGAGCATTGCAGTAGTCCAGTCTAGAAATGACAAGGGCCTGGACAAGAAGTTGTGCAGCATGCTCTGTCAGAAAGGGCCTGATCTTTCTGATGTTGTGAAGTGCAAACCTGCAAGATCGAGCAGTCTTTGCAATGTGCTCTTTGAAGGTCAGCTGGCCATCGAAGATTACACCAAGATTTCTGACCGAAGCTGATGAACTTAATTGTTGATGAACCTAACTGAATCGTGAAATCATGCTGTAGAGTTGGAGTGGCAGGGAGGACAAGAAGCTCAGTCTTTGCCAGGTTGAGCTGTAGGTGATGTTCTTTCATCCATGCCGAGATGAGCCTGAGATCCGTGCAGCTACCGTTGGATCATCTGGTCGAAATGAGAGATAGAGCTGTGTGTCATCAGCGTAGAAATGGTAGGAGAAGCCATGTGCCTGTATGATGGGAGCCAGCGATGTAGTGTATGTGGAGAAGAGTCCTTATGACTGGTTTTGAGCTCCAGAGTCACAAATGTGTCCTTTTAGATATTCTGCAGCATCATCTCCACCCACGAGGAGAAGTGTCTTTATATGAGCACTGAAAATCACAGAAACGCTGTTCGCGGAATCTTCGGGAATCTTAGGAATGTTAAAATCCGTGTTTTGGTGTTTCTCCGGGTGCCAAACAGGCGGGATGTCCTGCAGAGAGAGAGCGAGAGAGACACACACACACACACACACTGGGAACCGAATGACCTGGATTCAGGTCTGATGCTTCCTTTAGGTCCTCCTGGGAAAGTCCTACTTACACATCTGAAAGTCATTATCATAATATGTGTTTTGTACAAAATGTACATGTTAAAGTGTTACACAATTAAAAGTGTCCCTGGAGCACAAAAACAGCCTTAAGTCGCCGGGTGTATTTGTAGCAATAGCCATTGTATGGGTCAAAAGTATATTTTCTTTTATGCCAAAAATCATTATGATATTAAGATCATGTTCCTACCGTAAATATCTAAACTTAATTATCGATTATTAATATGCATTGCTAAGAACTTCATTTGAACAACTTTAAATGTTATTTTCTCACTATTTAGTTTTTTTTGCACCCTCAGATTCCAGATTTTCAAATATTGTCCAAACCATACATCAATGGAAAGCGTATATCTCAGATTTTTATATTTACTGATAAACAGGGTTGCCAAGTCCATGGTTTTACAGCAGAATTGGGTTACTTTTTCACTGTTGTGACAGTCTGAAGGTTGAAGCGTTCTCCCCAGAATGATATTTCGACACATGATTTGGGTTAGTTTTGATTATCTGTTGGGCTGGTTTTGTTTCGCAGACCTGGCAACCCTGCTGACAAACTTTCCTCGTCTGTAAAGCGCTGTGTGTGAGTTCACTGACTGTGAATCTCTGGACGAGACGGCCGTTGTTCTGGAGGGCTGGACAGGGTTTGACAGAAGGTCAGATGCTGAGTGACCGCTGGCTCTGACTTCTGCAAGGGATTATGGGTGTTTGTGTCTGTACCTCCCACAGGCTCGCCGGCTCCAAGCTCTTTTTCTCCATCATTTCCTCATTTTAGATCTCACGCTCGTCTTTCTGCACCTGTTCGCTAAACCCTTGCTTTTACAGTCTGGGATGGATTTATGAAGCGCTGAGAAGAGAAATATGTTCCCTGTGTCCAGCGCTGGTGTCTGATTGATGGTCATTTCCGCTCACGTCAGCGTCGCATCATGAAAACAGACATACAGTGTTCAGAAGTTCAGAAGCAGAGATCAAGCTGTCCAAATCATTAGACAGACAAACTGATCACGTGACAGCAGCTTCTACTGACCTCAGTGTGTGTGTGTGTGTGTGAGAGAGAGAGAGCGTGTGTGTGTGTGTGAGAGAGAGAGAGAGAGCGTGTGTGTGTGTGTGTGTGAGAGAGAGAGCGTGTGTGTGTGAGAGAGAGAGCGTGTGTGTGTGAGAGAGAGAGCGTGTGTGTGTGTGAGAGAGAGAGAGAGCGTGTGTGTGTGTGTGTGTGAGAGAGAGAGAGAGAGAGAGAGAGAGATAGCGTGTGTGTGTGTGTGCGTGCGTGAGAGAGAGCGTGTGTGTGCGCGCGCGTGTGTGTGTGTGTGAGAGAGAGCGTGCGTGTGTGTGTGTGTGTGTGTGTGAGAGAGAGAGAGCGTGTGTATGTGTGTACAGTGGCGTGCACAAGGGGGGAGGGAGGGAGGGGGGATCTCGAGCCCCTTTGAGGTCCGGCGCTAAAGTGTAGAACTAAATATGAACGATACTATATGCAGTGTATGCTGTTTGCGTAGGGCTCCATCCCAGGTAGGCTACATTCATAATCAAAGAAGTATATATAAGACAATATTTGTTTTGTGCTTATAAAAACAGACCAAAGCAACTGAGCTCCAGAAATACCGTTTAAGATGAAGATCAGAACACGACAGACACACGCTTCATTAGTGCTGGGAATATAACACTGACTGCAAGAACAGCAAAATACAACACGCTTAAAGAAGACCAACAACAAGCTCCTAATGAACCCTTCACGACTCTGTGTGTTATCTGATCACGAGCTGCTCTAATGCTGCATTCACGAGCGTTCACTCTGACGTCATACAGCACAACATCAATCAAATTCGCGCTCCGCGGTCAAACCATGACTCGCGCTCCGCGGCGAACTACAAATGATTCGCGCTCCGCGGTCCGCCCAAATGATTCGCGCTCCGCGGTCCCGAACTGACTCAAATGACTCGCGCTCCGCGGTCCCGAACTGACTCAAATGATTCGCGCTCCGCGGTCCCGAACTGACTCAAATGATTCGCGCTCCGCGGTCCCGAACTGACTCAAATGATTCGCGCTCCGCGGTCCCGAACTGACTCAAATGATTCGCGCTTCGCGCTCCCGAACTGACTCAAATGATTCGCGCTCCGGAACTGACTCAAATGATTCGCGCTCCGCGGTCCCGAACTGACTCAAATGATTCGCGCTCCGCGGTCCCGAACTGACTTCAAATGAAACTCAAAATGATTCGCGATTCGCGCTCCCGAACTGACTCAAATGATTCGCGCTCCGCGGTCCCGAACTGACTCAAATGATTCGCGCTAAAGTACTCAAATGAGGGATGTAGTGTGTGTGTGTGTGTGTTCGCAGAGCGCCGGCTGTGATGATCTCCTGGGTTCTGAGAAGGCTCCTGATAAGTGTGTGTGTGTGTGTGTGTCCAGAGCGCCGGCTGTGATGGTCTCCTGGGTTCTGAGAAGGCTCCTGATAAGTGTGTGTGTGTGTGTGTGCGTGTGTGTGTGTGTGTGTGTGTGTGCGTGTGTGTGTGTGTGCAGAGCGCCGGCTGTGATGGTCTCCTGGGTTCTGAGAAGGCTCCTGATAAGTGTGGTGTGTGTGTGTGTGTGTCCAGAGCGCCGGCTATGATGGTCTCCTGGGTTCTGAGAAGGCTCCTGATGTGTGTGTGTGTGTGTGTGTGTGTGTGTCTCCAGAGCGCCGGCTGTGATGGTCTCCTGGGTTCTGAGAAGGCTCCTGATGTGTGTGTGTGTGTGTGTGTGTGTGTGTGTGTGTGTGTGTGTCTCCAGAGCGCCGGCTGTGATGGTCTCCTGGGTGAGAACTGATGTGTGTGTGTGTGTGTGTGTGTGTGTCTCCAGAGCGCCGGCTGTGATGGTCTCCTGGGTTCTGAGAAGGCTCGTGTGGTGTGTGTGTGTGTGTGTCCAGAGCGCCGGCTATGATGGTCTCCTGGGTTCTGAGAAGGCTCCTGATGTGTGTGTGTGTGTGTGTGTGTGTGTGTGTCTCCAGAGCGCCGCTGTGATGGTCTCCTGGTTCTGAGAAGGCTCCTGATGTGTGTGTGTGTGTGTGTGTGTGTGTGTGTGTGTGTGTGTGTCTCCAGAGCGCCGGCTGTGATGGTCTCCTGGGTTCTGAGAAGGCTCCTGATAAGTGTGGTGTGTGTGTGTGTGTGTCCAGAGCGCCGGCTATGATGGTCTCCTGGGTTCTGAGAAGGCTCCTGATGTGTGTGTGTGTGTGTGTGTGTGTGTGTGTGTGTGTGTGTCTCCAGAGCGCCGGCTGTGATGGTCTCCTGGGTTCTGAGAAGGCTCCTGATAAGTGTGGTGTGTGTGTGTGTGTCTCCAGAGCGCCGGCTGTGATGGTCTCCTGGGTTCTGAGAAGGCTCCTGATGTGTGTGTGTGTGTGTGTGTGTGTGTGTGTCTCCAAGCGCCGGCTGTGATGGTCTCCTGGGTTCTGAGAAGGCTCCTGATGTGTGTGTGTGTGTGTGTGTGTGTGTGTGTGTGTGCGCAGAGCGCCGGCTGTGATGGTCTCCTGGGTTCTGAGAAGGCTCCTGATAAGTGTGGTGTGTGTGTGTGTGTGTGTGTCTCCAGAGCGCCGGCTGTGATGGTCTCCTGGGTTCTGAGAAGGC
>CM049873.1:35988896-35998896 GCA_027474115.1 Schizopygopsis malacanthus | reverse complement strand
GAAATGTGTCTCAGCAATGGATGCTCTGCAGTGAATGGGTGCCGTCAGAATGAGAGTCAATAGATGCTCTGCAGTGAATAAGTGCCATCAGAATCGAGAGTCAATGGATGCTCTGCAGTGAATGGGTGCCGTCAGAATGAGAGTCAATAGATGCTCTACAGTGAATGGGTGCCATCAGAATGAGAGTCAATGGATGCACTGCAGTGAATGGGTGCCGTCAGAATGAGAGTCAATAGATGCTCTGCAGTGAATGGGTGCCGTCAGAATGAGAGTCAATAGATGCTCTGCAGTGAATGGGTGCAGTCAGAATGAGAGTCAATAGATGCTCTGCAGTGAATGGGTGCCATCAGAATGAGAGTCAATAGATGCACTGCAGTGAATGGGTGCCATCAGAAGGAGAGTCAATAGATGCTCTGCAGTGAATGGGTGCCTTCAGAAGGAGAGTCAATGGATGCTCTGCAGTGAATGGGTGCCATCAGAAGGAGAGTCAATAGATGCTCTGCAGTGAATGGGTGCCGTCAGAAAGAGAGTCAATAGATGCTCTTCAGTGAATGGGTGCCGTCAGAAGGAGAGTCAATAGATGCTCTGCAGTGAATGGGTGCCGTCAGAAGGAGAGTCAATAGATGCTCTGCAGTGAATGGGTGCCATCAGAAGGAGAGTCAATAGATGCTCTGCAGTGAATGGGTGCCGTCAGAATGAGAGTCAATAGATGCTCTGCAGTGAATGGGTGCCGTCAGAATGAGAGTCAATAGATGCTCTGCAGTGAATGGGTGCCGTCAGAATGAGAGTCAATAGATGCTCTGCAGTGAATGGGTGCCGTCAGAATGAGAGTCAATAGATGCTCTGCAGTGAATGGGTGCCGTCAGAATGAGAGTCAATAGATGCTCTGCAGTGAATGGGTGCCGTCAGAATGAGAGAATGATGTTCTGCTGTGAATAAGCCATCAGAATGAATCAATGGATGCTCTGCAGTGAATGGGTGCCGTCAGAATGAGAGTCTGATAAAAACATCACAGCACTCCAGTCCATCAGTTATCATCTGGAGAAGACAAAAGCTGAAACAAATCCAGCATTACAGACGTTTTTAACTTAATTATGAGTCCATATTAACTCTTCCTCCAGTGAAAAAGTGTTCTGGTCTGAATCAGGAGAGAAATCTGCACCTGCTTACAAGACAAAACAGCTCTAAACTAATATGTGGTCTGGATTTTGATGCGAGAGAAAACAGCAGATGCACTTTTCTACTGGAGAAAGAGTTATTATGGATTGTAGATAAAACGTCTTAATGCTGGATTATTGTGATGTTTTTATCAGACTCTCATTCTGACGGCACCCATTCACTGCAGAGCATCCATTGCTGAGACACTGATGCAGAGACACAGCTCTACAAACCTGATGAAGAAACACGTGTGTGAACACATTTCCAGCACATGTTTATGTTTGAGTGAACTGCTGCTGCGTGAGAGGCTGATGTTGTTAGAAATATGACTCGAGGTTTGTGGTGTTCAGGTCGCAGGTTCACCGTGTTCGTCTGTGTTCATCGAGTAACTCACGCTCATGTCCCGAGCGGTCTGTGCGACAGCAGCACTAAACCCAGTCCACAGGAGGAGCCGTGTAACGTCCAGCCCTGCCCTGCCTTGTGAGTCTCCTCTTCTTCATGTGTGTGTGTGTGTGTGTGTGTGCGTGTGCGTCTGTGTGTGTGTCTGTGTCTGTGTGTGTGTGTGTGTGTGTGTGTCTGTGTCTGTGTGTGACTCTGTGTGTGTCTGTGTGCGTGTGCGTCTGTGTGTGTGTCTGTGTCTGTGTGTGTGTGTGTGTGTGTGTCTGTGTCTGTGTGTGACTCTGTGTGTGTGTGTGTGTGTGTGTGTGTGTGTGTGTGAGACTGCAAGTGTGCGTGTGTGTGTGTGTGTGACTGCGAGTGTGTGTGTGTGTGTGTGTGTGTGTGTGTGAGAGAGAGAGAGAGAGAGAGAGAGTGTGTGTGTCTGTGTGTGTGTGTGTGAGAGAGAGAGTGTGTGTGTGTCTGTATGTGTGTGTGTGAGAGAGAGAGAGTGTGTGTGTCTGTGTGTGTGTGTGAGAGAGAGAGAGTGTGTGTGTGTGTGTGTGTGTGTGAGAGAGAGAGTGTGTTCCTGTGTGTGTGAGTGTGTGTGTCTCTGCTTTGTGTCTCTGAAGATAATCTTCCAATTCATAATTAGATTTTACTTTGTGTGTTAGTTTCTTGATCCCAATGTTCCAAATATGTATTTTTAGATAGTTTGATAATTTGATTTATTTTGATGTTTATTCTCTCTCTCTGTGTGTGTGTTCAGCTGGGACATCGGCGAGTGGTCCGAGTGCAGTAAGTCGTGTGGTCTGGGAGTACAGTATCGTCAGGTTCTGTGTCGTCAGACGTACAGTAACCGGACGCTGAGTGTTCACAGCAGCCTCTGTCAGCAGACGGATCGGCCCGAGACCAGCAGCTCCTGCCAGCTCAAGATCTGCAGCGAGTGGCAGATCCGCTCCGACTGGAGCCCTGTGAGTGACAGCTGTCAGTCCCTGCCTCTCCTCCCCGCTGATTGGCCTGCGCATGTGAGGAACTCTGAGCACTAGCCTATCAGCGGGGGCAGTGGGCGGAGCTTGGGTCTAGAACATTAGTCAGGCTAGAAACACCATACACACATTCAGTAGCGAACAGAAGTGTTAAAAAAGGCAATAAAATTGGAGTTATTATTATGTTTCATAAATATATTTTTGTTGTTCATTCATTTTAAATAATTATTAATTTATATTAGTAGTAGTATTTACTTTCCTTGCAGTTTTCTGCCAAAATAAACGTTCCCTTTCAAGCTGTCACGAGACATCACGGAGATTACTCCGTTATGGGAGACTAACTCCTTCCCTCCAACCTTTCCTGAAGACCTATTGGCTCACGCCAGTCAATGACTGGCCAATTGTCGCGAAGCATGCAAATATGACGAGCTCGAGAGGCAGTATAAATGCAGCGCCCGCGACAATACGTCAGAATCTTTTTCTTCACCTTGCTGAACCTAGGTTATGGCTTAAAATGTTACAACTCACGGTTAAGGTTCGCTCATTCGAGGGCAGGCCTCATGGCTGCTCCTCTGCAGCGTTCAGGTGAGTATGACATTTCTTAAGGTAGTCCGTCTGCCCTCTGATCAGCGGTGGACCTTCGGGACTCAGGTGATGAGCTCATGCAGACTGAATGTCCGCATTCCTCTCACCGTCGAACCTGCAGGACAGGACATCAGCCCGGCTTCTCACGCCCCCCTTCCATGGCGGTGCGGAGAGCCGAGGGCAGATGCGGGAGCAAAGGGATCTCACGTCGCCGCAGATGCTGCACGGAAGAACCCACTGTGTAAGCATGCAGCCCCCGCCTCAGAGCGGCGTTCTGCTGTTTGCAAAGCACAATCGCTCCTCTCTCATTCACATGATAATAGCCCCTCATTAGCGGCTACCGTGTGTTCGGAACAACCTCTCATTACACGATAATAGCCCCTCATTAGCGGCTACTGTGTGATCGGGACAACCTCTCATTCACGTGATAATAGCCCCTCATTAGCGGCTACCGTGTGTTCGGAACAACCTCTCATTACATGATAATAGCCCCTCATTAGCGGCTACCGTGTGATCGGGACAACCTCTCATTCACATGATAATAGCCCCTTATTAGCGGCTACAGTGGGTAGAGGACATTTATAATTCACATGGTAACAGCCCCTTGTCAGCGGCTACAGTGTGTAGTGAACCTTTTATAATTCACATGATAGCATCGGCGGCGCCTTGTGTGTAGAGGACATGTTTTTCTAATTCACAAAGCGCGCGAAGGCGATGGGATCTGATGCTCCTGCGCGGAAAGCGCGCGAAGGTGAGGAGTCACATGACACCCCTGTGCGAAAAAGCGCGCGAAGGTGAGGAGTCACATGACACCCCTGCGCCGAAAAGCGCGCGAAGGCGAGGAGTCACCTGATGCCCTGAAGGGCGCATCCTATCAGCCTCCCAGATTTCGCCGGACTATTACGCCAGTTGTTTACGCCCCTTCATGTGGTGTTCAACTAGGTCGTATAGCAGTCAGCCTGTAGTTATTACAGCCGCTATATTGTAGAGGATCGCGCGAAGGCGAGGAGTCACCTGATGCCCTGAAGGGCGCATTCTATCAGCCTCCCAGATTTCGCCGGACTATTACGCCAGTTGTTTACGCCCCTTCACGTGGTGTTCAACTAGGTCGTATAGCAGTCAGCCTGTGGTTATTACAGCCGCTATATTGTGGAAGACTGCGCGAAGGCGAGGAGTCACCTGATGCCCTGAAGGGCGCATCCTATCAGCCTCCCAGATTTCGCCGGACTATTACGCCAGTTGTTTACGCCCCTTCACGTGGTGTTCAACTAGGTCGTATAGCAGTCAGCCTGTGGTTATTACAGCCGCTATATTGTGGAAGACTGCGCGAAGGCGAGGAGTCACCTGATGCCTTGAAAGGGCGCATCCTATCAGCCTCCCAGATTTCGCCGGACTATTACGCCAGTTGTTTACGCCCCTTCACGTGGTGTTCAACTAGGTCGTATAGCATAGTCAGCCTGTAGTTATTACAGCCGCTATGTTGTAGAAGACCCCGGGATCGAGGTCTTCTCTGACAAGTTAAGAGACCCGGGAAGAGGCACCACGACCAGTGCAGGAGCCCTCAAGCTGTCTCAAAATTGTAAAATGTGTGGGACGAAGTGTGTTCATTAAAGCATACGTTTGCACGAGGAGCTTCCTCCTTGCTCAGTCACCACCGCCGCTCGCCCCTCCCCTTAGCGACCGGACCCACTGCCCACACGGGTTATAGCTGCCAGCCGCTGTAGCCGCTGTGTCAGTTCATGAGCGCGTGAGAAGCGATTCCAAGAATCTCACGCTGGCTGCTCTGCATAAGAGCGAGGGTACACCCTTCAATTCAGACACAGACCACCCCGTTTCAATGGCGTGGCGTAGTCTCTAACACTGACTCGAAATGCCCTTATCCTAACAAGAGCTATACAATTGCTCGGGGAAGGAGCAATAGAGCAATTTTCAGCGAACAGGCGGGACGGCTGTTTTTGTCCAGCTGCTGTTTGGGGTGCCTAGAGAGAGGGTAGACTCTGCCCGATTCTAGATCTCGGACCCATCAACAGAGCGCTTGGAAAGCGTCCGTTCAGGATGCTAACGCTAAGCAGATCCTGGCGCGAATTCGCCCCGGGGACTGGTTTGCGTCCGTGGATTTAAAGGACGCGTACTTTTACATTCGGATAGCACCGCATACTCAGACGGTTTTTCTGAATAGCTGTCAACTGTCAGGGAGAAGCACAGCGTTCCAATACTCTGTTCCCCCGTCCGGGCTGCTCCGGCCCCACGCACTTTCAAAGTGCATCAATGCAGCACTTCCCACTCAGATCGAGCGGAAGGCGCATCCTCAACTATCTGGACGATTGGCTGATTTTAGCTCGGTCCCTGGATACGCTTATCAGCCACTAGACTCTCTGTTTATTCACTTGGAGTCCCTAAGCTATGAGAACCCGCCTCTCGCGAGATCGCGTGGGGGATGAGACCCTGCCTCTCGTGAGATCGCGTGGGATGAGAGCCTGCCTCTCGTGAGATCGCGTGGAGATGAATCCAGCCTCTCGCGAGATCGAGCCGCGGCCAATTGTCTTCCCTGCGCCTTTCAGGCAGGGCAGCTCTGTTCAGTTGAGGGTATTACAGCGGTGGGCAGTAGTGTGCGAGGGAATGCCAGCTTCGGGACTGTAGCTGGAACCTCAGAGCCAGTGGCACTTAAATCGCCTGGAGCTGGAAGCAGTCTTCTTAGCTCAGCTTAGACCAGCAAAATGTACTGATTCGCACCGACAGCACGTCTGTGGTTTCATACATAAATCTTTAAGGGAGAGCGGAGGTGGATCTGTTCGCCAGAGCGAGAACACGCATTGCCTGTTGTTCTTCACTCCCCGCTGACATCACGCTGACCAGCAGCTAGCCCGTATGCATTTCCTCCGATCAAGGAATGTTACCGCTGGTGTTATGAGAGATCAGGGTGGAGCGAGCATCAGGGATACTCATCGCCCTGAATCCAGCCTGGGTTCCCAGACTTGACGGAACTGCTGGAGGCACCGCCTTGCCGTTCCCCGGCAGGAAATATATGCTATCCCAGGTCGAACCTGAAACTATAGAGCCATCATGTGTGATCGCTTCAGGGGTATCAGAGAGGGGCGCCTTACAGTCTCGCACGCTCATGGGAGCGCGAAAACCCTGTACAAAACGTTTGTATGCTTCAAATGGGAGTGTTTGTGAAGGAGTCCGGCTCATATCGACCTGACTACTTGCACCGTATGTTCTGAGTTTCCCGCTGCACAGACTGGATAGTGGATCGTTACCATCGACACTGAAGTTATGTCGCGGCCATTGCCGTGTCCGTTCCCCGCAGAGCGGGCAATCGTTCGGTAAAAAGACTACATCCCCATGTCCACTTTCGTTTCCGCTCTGGGACCAGGAAGTGGGGTAAGAGCTCTCTCATTGCAGCCATTGGGCTTTTAACATCCGTAGGTTGAAGGAACTATTCCTTAAAACTACAGTCCTTCTAGCCTTTGCTTCGGCTAAGCGCATAGAGCATTACACGCTTTTTCTGTGGACAGCGACTGCATTCGATTCGGTCCCGGGACTGCAGTGTCACTCTCCGGCCGAGATTGGAATACGTGCCTAAATCACTGTCTACCCCCCTTCGAAAGGACGGAGACGGTTCGCCGTCAGCCTTTGCTACTAAATCATCGCCCTCACAGAGTGCGGACGCCCAGACTGCAGTTTGCCCCGTCAGTGTTTGTGAGATTTTACATTGACCGTTCAAGCTGTTTTCGGCAATCGATCCAGTTTCTGGATGCTATGGTGGGTGTACGAACGGCCGAGCCGTATCGAAGCTGAGTCTGTCACAATGGATTGTGGACGCTATCAAGGAGGCATATACAACCCAAGGTTTGGAAATTCCCTCTGTGCATTGAGGGCTATCGTTCCACCTAGCGTGGTTGAGATGTATGTTGTATTCAAGATATTGCTTGCCAGCCGGTGGTCTTCGCAGAATATCTTCGCCAGGTTTTACAAGCTGGACGTTCAGTCCTTAGCCTCCCAAGAGCGGTCGGTGAGTAACTAATTCATGTTGCTAAGTTACCTTTGTGGGAGGTGCTGCTTGTACAGTACATTACGCAGCCCTTATGAGGTGTTGTTGTCGGCCCTGAGTTCAGTGCCGCGGACATGGTCATGTTATGGTATGCTGCTCAAACACAGTTACTCTGTATAGCTCCTATAATACTGCTATGGCTGGATGTGTTCTGCCCTGCTCTCAGCGCAGCCCATGTAGTCACTTGCCAGATATGCAAATTTTGTATACCTAAGGTGTAGGCGCTCATTGGCTTATCTCCATCTATCAGCTGTGAGCCCGCCCTTCGAGCTCTGTTATTGGTGGGAATGCTTTCGCGCTGTGTATCTGGTTCAGGCTGTCCGTAGCCTCTCTCACGGCGGGATTGAATAACGTTCCCATAACGGAGTAATCTCCGTGATGTCTCGTGACAGCTTGAAAGGGAACGCTCCGGTTACTATGGTAACCTCGGTTCCCTGAAAGCGGGAACGAGACATCACGGTGATCGCCGTGATCGCTGCTAGTTCAGCCAAGCGGCGTTCAGTTCAGATTCTGACGTATTGTCGCGGGCGCTGCATTTATACTGCCTCTCGAGCTCGTCATATTTGCATGCTTCGCGACAATTGGCCAGTCATTGACTGGCGTGAGCCAATAGGTCTTCAGGAAAGGTTGGAGGGAAGGAGTTCCCATAACGGAGTAATCTCCGTGATGTCTCGTTCCCGCTTTCAGGGAACCGAGGTTACCATAGTAACCGGAGCGTTTTATGGATTAATGTCTGAAAGAGAAGTAAATAAAAAGTATTGTAATTATACTGTTTTATAAAATAACAATACAATGTTTGTATTATTATTATTATTAAAAATGGCCATAAATATGGTTAATAATAATCAAATATAGTAATAATAACAATAACTATTTGTATTTATTATTATTATTGAAAGCAAAGTATAAAACAATTATAAATATCATCAATGTATTAAATATTGTAATTTGTACTCTTTTTATATAAAATAATAGTAATATTTTATTATTATTATTTAAAAGCAAAGAAAAACAACTATAAGTTGTTTACAACTAAGTTGTAGTCATATTAGTATATTAGTATTGCAATTGTACTGTTGTTTTATTAATGACTAATATTGTATTATTTAATATTTTATTATTATTATTATTAATTACCTAATAAAATTATAAAATTAACTAATACAAGATCACTATAATACTGTTGAACTGTAAAGTATTTAAAAATATGTTTTAATTTATATATTATTATTAGTAGTTTTAGTATTATTTTATTATTTGTATTATTATTATGTTTAAAAGCAAAGATGGAAAAAACAACCATAAGTTGTTTACATCTAAGTTGTGAACACATTAGTATTGTAATTGTACTGTTGTTTTATTAATTAATAATATTTATTCTTATTCTTATCTAATCAAATTATAAATTTAACTAATAGATCCCTATAATACTATTGAACTGTAGAGTGTTTTATATATATATATATATTATTTGTATTATTTGATATAGTGGCAGTGCCCTTGAAATACTAGTATTACAGAGCAGTTTTTGTGATTTGATAATCGTGCTAAACCATATCATGTTCTCAGGCATTGATAGAATTAATCGAAAGTGTAAAAGTTTCATTTAACTTCATTTTTTGCTCTGATTTGGCGCTTGGCACGTATTAATGTTTGGCCCTGTGTGTGTGCGTGTGTGCGTGCGTGTGTATGTGCGCGTGTGTGCGTCCGTTTGTGTGTGTGTGTGCATTCGTGTGTGTGTGTGCGCGCCCGTGTGTGTGTGTGTGTGTGTGTGTGTGTGTGTGTGTATGTGCGCGTGCGTGTGTGTGTGTGTGCGTGTGCGTGTGCGTGTGTGTGTGTGTGTGTGTGTGGTGTGTGTGCATGGGGGTGTGTGTGTGTCCATGGGTGTGTGTGTGTCTGTGTGTTTGAGTGCGCATGGGTGTGTGTTGTGTGTGTGTGGTGTGTCTGTGTGTGTGTGTGTGTTGTGCTGTGTGTGTGTGTGTGTGTGTGTGTGTGTGTGTGTGTGTGTGTGTGTGTGTGTGTGTGTGTGTGTGTGTGTGTGTGTGCGTGTGTCCATGTGTGTGTGCGCGTGTGGTGCGTCCGTTTGTGTGGTGTGTGTGTGTGCGTGTGTGTGTGTGTGCGCGCCCGTGTGTGTGTGTGTGCTGTGTGTGTGTGTGTGTGTGTGTGTGTGTGTGTGTGTGTGTGTGTGTGTGTGGTGTGTGTGTGTGTGTGTGTGTGCGTGTGTGCGCTTGTGTGTGTGTGTGTGTGTGTGTGCGCGTGCGTCCATGGGTGTGTGTTTGCATCCATTGGTGTGTGTGTGTGCTTGTGTGTGTGCGTGCGTGTGTGCATCCATGAGTGTGTGTGTGTGTGTGTGTGTGTGTGTGTGTGTGCACACGTGCGTCCATGGGTGTGTATGTGCATCCATGGGTGTGTTTGTGTGTGTGTGCGTGTGTGTGCGCGTGTGTGTGAGCGCACGTT
Source organism: Schizopygopsis malacanthus (assembly GCA_027474115.1). Lineage (NCBI taxonomy): Eukaryota > Metazoa > Chordata > Actinopteri > Cypriniformes > Cyprinidae > Schizopygopsis > Schizopygopsis malacanthus. The sequence goes on along the minus strand of CM049873.1, from coordinate 35,989,278 downwards.
TGTGTGTGTGTGTGTGTGTGTGTTTGTGTGTGTGTGTGTGTGCACGTGCGTCCATGGGTTTGTGTGTGGCATCCATGTGTGTGTGTGTGTGTGTGTGTGCGTGTGTGTGTGTGTGTGTGTGTGCGTTGTGTGTGTGTGTGTGTGTGTGTGTGTGTGTGTGTGTGTGTGTGTGTGTGTGTGTGTGTGTGTGTGTGTGTGTGTGTGTGCGTCCATGGGTGTGTGTGTGTGTGTCTCAGTGTTCAGTGCCCTGCGGTGTGGGTCAAAGGTCACGTGAGGTGCACTGTGTCAGTAATGTGGGTGATATCGTGGCTGATGACGAGTGCAACATGAAGCTGCGTCCGAGCGACCTGGAGAACTGCGACGCAGGTGTGTGCACCAGGAG
>CM049873.1:35958896-35976396 GCA_027474115.1 Schizopygopsis malacanthus | reverse complement strand
TAAGTAATATAATACAACTACATATATATATATTCTTCATGGTTTAAAATACCTAATTAAATCTAGAATATTAACAATATAGTATAAATAATAATAACATATAATACAACTACATATATATATATATATATATATATATTCTTCATGGTTTAAAATACCTAATTAAATCTAGAATATTAACAATATAGTATAAATAATAATAGTAAATGCGAGTAGTTTTCATCATCCTCTGGTTTGCACGTGTCTCTCTCTCAGAGCAGAAGAGCGTGTTCTCGATGCCAGAACACGATCTGAAGCGGATCCTGTGGGTTCTGTCTCTGCCGGTCATCGTGCTGCTGTTCCTGACCGTTCCCGACTGCAGGAGACGCTTCTGGAGGAAATGCTACATGATCACCTTCCTGATGTCGGCCGTCTGGATCTCCGGCTTCACATACGTGCTGGTGTGGATGGTCACCGCCGTCGGTAAACACGCTTTCGTCTGTTTGTTCTGTTGATGCAGTGATTCATCTGGTCATCACGGTGACCTTCAGTGCTGGGACTCAAACCCACGACCTTTGTGTTGCGAACATCGCTCGCGCTCAACCCGATGAGCGACAGGAGATACAAGTCAAGTTCGTTTGCACAGCGCTTTTCACAAAACACATAGCTTCAAAGCAGCTTTATAGAAAGTCATACGGTTTTGTCTATAATGGTTTTGTTCGATTTAAGAGATTTTAATGTTTGTCGGTTTTGTTCGATTTTGAGATATAAATATTGGTCGGTTTTGTTCTATAACAAGTTTTAAATGTTTGTCGGTTTTGTTCGATTTTGAGATATAAATATTGGTCGGTTTTGTTCTATAACAAGTTTTAAATATTGGTCGGTTTTGTTCTATAACAAGTTTTAAATATTGGTCGGTTTTGTTCGATTTTGATATTTAAATATTGGTTGGTTTTGTTCGATTACACGATTTAAATGTTTGTCAGTATTGTTCGATTTTAAATTGGATTTTAAACTACAAATTGGTTTGTAGTGTTTCTTCTCGTGCAGTCTGCTCTGTATTAATAAACATTCAGTTCTGAGATATAACTCTGTGTATGTAGTTTATGGGATACACTGAATGAGAGGAAACACTACAGTTGGTATTGTTCAATTATAAGATTTAAATAGTGGTTGGTTTTGTTTGAAGACAATATTTAAATAATGGGGGGGTTCGATTATGAGATTGAGTTTTCTTCGATTTTGAGATTTAATATTGGTTGTTGTTTTTTTTTATTTGGAGATTTAAATAGTAGTTGGTTTTGTTTGATTACAAGATTTAAACGTTGTTTGTCGGTTTTGTTCGATTTACAAGATTTAAATATATATAATTTTTTATTTTTTACGAGACTTAAATATTTGTTGGTTTTGTTCGAATTTGAGATTTAAATATTGTTTGTTATTTTTCCAATTACAATATTAAAATGTTTGTCGGTTTTGTTCGACTATCAGATTTAAGCCGTTGCTTTTTTTTCGATTTAAAGAATAAAATGTTTTTGTTAGAAGTGAGAGTGCTGTTCTTTACTCTGAAGATTACTTATATCATGGTAAAGATATAGTTTACACAGGGAGCTGCTATAAGTCCACACATAAGGCTTTACCTACAGGCTTACAAAACAATTCCCAAAGCATCTCAGTTCTTCAGCATTAGCAAATCTGATCTATTGTGACATGCAGCAGATTGGCCTTTTCAGATTACAGTCTGGACGTTTCTTGACAGAAGAAGTTCCTCCAGAGTCATAGTTTTATCCTGCATGTGAAATATATTTTCATTTTCAGTGTTGAGTATTTTGCAGATGCACGGCTGTCATACGTCTAGTCTAGTTCGGTCTGGTTTGTTCTGATTGATTATTTTGCATCGATCGAGCATCTGTGAGTTGCATTAGTTCCCGGGCCGCAGATGTTGGGTTTTGAGCGGGTCACACGCAGGCGGGTCACATGCTCCCGTCTCCATTCCTGAAATGCCAGCGCTGTATCCTGAAGGATTATGATGCTGGAGACTCGAGTCTCTCCGCTCGATCCACACTGGATTACGGTCGGCTAAAGCCCACGGGGCCCGTGAGAAACCATGTGATGCAGCTGCATATAATAGGGTTATTATCCAGCACGCGGTCACACAGATTCACATGAGTACTGGAGAGCTGCTAATGAGCAGAGAGAGAGAAACATCACTCATTACTACTATCCCTGAATAACAGCTCACACTGTAAACAATTACCATGGTTTTAACGGTAAAAAACTGTGAAAATGCTACTTATTAGGGTTGTATGTTACATCTAATGTTGTTAAATTAATATTTATTGCATATTTCAGTTTAATGAGTCTCAGCATGATGGTGTTTAGTGCTTGTGTGAATGATAATGATAATATATGTTAATATTTAAAAGCTGCTTGTGATTGGCTGTGGCTCATAATGTGACTTTCTCATCAGTGTTAGCAGTGTATTACAAAGCTACAAAACAGATTTCAGTACTTCAGTATGTTGGTATATTAACATTATATCAGTTAATTAAATTATGGTATTTAACTGTAAATTTAAATTAAAACCTCATGATGTTACCGTATTTTTTATATTATATACCGGAATTTTTTTACAGCGCAGAGACGCCTGAGTTTTTAAAAGTCTCTTCTGCTAACCAAAGCTGCATTTATTTGATGAAAAATACAGTAAAAACTGTGAAATATTATCACAATTTAGAATAACTGTTTTCTGTGTGAATAATTGTTAAAATGCAATCTATTGCTGTGATCAAAGCTGAAAAAAAAAAAAAGTCTATCTTTCTCCAGATTCAAATAGTAGTGTATCACAGTTTGTATAATCTTGAGCAGCAAATCAGCATATTAGAATAATTTCTCAATCAATCATTTCTGGATCATGTCACCGGTTTGATCACAGCAATCAATTACACTTTAACAGATATTTACACAGAATACTGTTTTGTTAACTGTAAAGGTCATTGCACATTGATTCAGAATTTTTCGCCCGCATTTTTCGCATGTACAAAAAATAAAAACATTCATCGATGTTGACATTTGGCTTATTAATTCGCATTTTGTTTTGCATGCTAATATATGACGCCCTTCCTCGTGTCAATTAAAATTATTTGTTTATTTAAAATGTAAAACAAATACTTGGCAGCAATAATAATAATACAAAATATTAAAATATATTAATGAAGTAAATAAGGAAAGTTTGAGTGACCTTAAGGTACTCAAATTATAAATAATGAACTAATAAAAAAAAAAAAATAAGTTTTTTCTGTAAATGAATTTTTTTTGATGCATGAATTTGGTGCACACTTTTTGGTGTTGACTGCTGATGATGATTGGTGCATTTTTCTGATGCATGATTTTGGTGCATTTTTTCTGATGCATGATTTTGGTGCATTTTTCTGATGCATGAATTTGGTGCATTTTTTTGATGCATGATTTTGGTGCATTTTTCTGATGCATGAATTTGGTGCATTTTTCTGATGCATGATTTTGGTGCATTTATCTGATGCATTTTTTGATGCATGATTTTGGTGCATTGTTTGATGCATGATTTTGGTGCATTTTTTGATGCATGATTTTGGTGCATTTTTTGATGCATGATTTTGGTGCATTTTTTGATGCATGATTTTGTGCATTTTTTGATGCATGATTTTGGTGCATTTTTCTGATGCATGATTTTGGTGCATTTTTCTGATGCATGAATTTGGTGGGGGGTTTTTATGCACGATTTTGGTGCACTTTTTGATGCATGATTTTGGTGCATTTTTCTGATGCATGATTTTGGTGCATTTGCATTCTTGCATGATGCACTGATGCATGAATTTGGTGCATTTTTTTGATGATGCATTTGGTGCAATTTGGTGCATGAATTTTTCATGATGCATGCACGAATTTTGGTGCATTTTTCTGATGCATGATGCATGAATTTGCATTTTTCTGTGCATTTTTCTGATGCATGAATTTGGTGCATTTTTCTGATGCATGATTTTGGTGCATTTTTCTGATGCATGATTTTGGTGCATTTTTGCATTTTTTGATGCATGATTTTGGTGCATTTTGTTTGATGCATGATTTTGGTGCATTTTTTTGATGCATGATTTTGGTGCATTTTTCTGATGCATGATTTTGGTGCATTTTTCTGATGCATGATTTTGGTGCATTTTTCTGATGCATGAATTTGGTGCATTTTTCTGATGCACGATTTTGGTGCATTTTTCTGATGCATGAATTTGGTGCATTTTTCTGATGCACGATTTTGGTGCATTTTTTGGTGCATGCATTTTTCTGATGCACTGATGCACGATTTTTGGTGCATTTTTTGATGATGCATGCACGATTTTGGTGCATTTTTCGATTTTGGTGATGCATGATTTTGGTGCATTTTTCTGATGCATGATTTTGGTGCATTTTTCTGATGCATGAATTTTTCTTTGGATTTTGCATTTTTCTGATGCATTTGGTGCATGATTTTGGTGAATTTGGTGCATTTTTTTGATGATTTTGGTGCATTTTTCTGATGATGATTTGGTGCATTTATCATTTTTTGATGCACGCATTTTGGTGCATTTTTGATGCATGATTTGGTGCACTGATGAATTTGGTGCATTTTTCTGATGCATGCATGATTTTGGTGCATTTTTTTCTGATGCACGAATTTTGGTGCATTTTTGGTGCATTTTTTTGCATGATGCATTTGGTGCATGCACGGTTTTGGTGCATTTTTCTGATGCATGCATTTTTCTGATGCATGATTTTGGTGCATTTTTCTGATGCATGAATTTGGTGCATTTTTCTGATGCACGATTTTGGTGCATTTTTCTGATGCATGAATGCATGATTTTGGTGCACTTTTTGATGCATGAATTTGGTGCATTTTTCTGATGCATTTTTCACGATTTTTGCATTTTTCTGATGCATTTGGTGCATTTTTCTGATGCTGATGCACGATTTTGGTGCATTTTTTGATGCATGAATTTGGTGTATGATTTTGGTGCACTTTTTGATGCATGATTTTGGTGCGTTTTCTGATGCACGATTTTGGTGCATTTTTCTGATGCACGATTTTGGTGCATTTTTCTGATGCACATTTTTCTGATGCATGATTTGGTGCATTGATGGATTTTGGTGCATTTTGATGCATGATTTTGATGCATGATGCATGATTTTGGTGCATTTTTTTGCATGATTTGGTGCATGATGCATTTTGCATTTTTCTGATGCATGAATTTGGTGCATGAATTTGGTGCATTTTTCTGATGCACGATTTTGGTGCATTTTTCTCATGCATGAATTTGGTGCATTTTTCTGATGCATGATTTTGGTGCATTTTTCTGATGCATTTTGGTGCATTTTTCTGATGCATTTTGGTGCATTTTTTTGATGCATGATTTTGGTGCATTTGTTTGATGCATTATTTTGGTGCATTTGTTTGATGCATGATTTTGGTGCATTTGTTTGATGCATGATTTTGGTGCATATGTTTGATGCATGATTTTTCGTGCATTTTTCTAATGCATGAATTTTGTGCATTTTTCTGATGCTTGAATTTGGTGCATTTTTCTGATGCATGATTTTGGTGCATTTTTTTGACGCATGAATTTGGTGCATTTTTCTGATGCATGAATGCATAATTTTGGTGCACTTTTCAGATTAGAAATTAAATTTTCAAAACTACCTGTTCAACGTCCACATCATCTAGTCACTTGTGCACATCATAAAAGCAGTTTCTCAGTCTTTTGAACAAGTTGCGATTGCTTTGGTACATTCATGCAACCGATTATGTACATTTGTCTGCGGTTTCCTACATTTTCAGTTGCTCAAAATGCATTATATAGTTCTCTGTGCTATAGTCTTTTACCCATCTAGTCATTATATGCAAAATGGTTAATCTAGGGGTCATAAACCGTCAAGCATATTTTCTACACATTGCTATTAGACTTTTTGTAAATTGGCCATGGATTGTTCAAGTGAATCTTGACTTTCACTAATGAAGAGAATATGGATCAACCAATTATAAACCAAATCTCTGAAACAGCTCAAATATGTATCTCACGAACCTTCAATTGGAAAGCATATAGACAGAAGAAGAGTAAGGATGCATTCATTTACATTTATGCATTTAGCAGATGCTTTTATCCAAAGCGACTTACAGTGTACTCAGGTTATACATTTGTTTATCAGTACATGTGTTTCCTGAGAATTGAACCCATGACCTTTTGCGCTGCTAACGCAATGCTCTACCGCTGAGCCACAGGAACATGAGATGCACGGTGGAAGGGTACACAGGCAAAACAGAGGACGAGGCCAAGGACCGAGGCGCATATCAGATCAAATAAGGGCCACTATTGAGGACCATGTTGTCAATCATGGCTTACAATGACTGAAGGGTGCAGCTAAATATTGGGAGATCCTCAATAATTCAAACATTTTGAAACAGTCTCTTTCAATCAATATCCCACTTACAGTAATGTGTACTTTTGAAAGAATATATAGCATGAGAAGTGAAGCCTTCTGTATTTCAGTAACTGTGATCCAAACTCCAGATACACATGTTATGTCTGTGGTTAGAGGAGATGTGTCTGTTATGTGTCTGTGGTTAGAGGAGATGTGTCTGTGGTTAGAGGAGATGTGTCTGTTGTGTCTGTGGTTAGAGGAGATGTGTCTGTGGTTAAAGGAGATGTATCTGTTTTGTCTGTGGTTAGAGGAGATGTGTCTGTGGTTAGAGATGTGTCTGTGGTTAAAGGAGATGTGTCTGTGGTTAGAGGAGATGTGTCTGTGGTTAAAGGAGATGTATCTGTTGTGTCTGTGGTTAAAGGAGATGTGTCTGTGGTTAGAGGAGATGTGTCTGTTATGTCTGTGGTTAAAGGAGATGTGTCTGTGGTTAGATATGTATCTGTTATGTCTGTGGGTAAAGGAGATGTGTCTGTGGTTAGAGGAGATGTATCTGTTGTGTCTGTGGTTAGAGATGTGTCTGTGGTTCAAGGAGATGTATCTGTTGTGTCTGTGGTTAGAGATGTGTCTGTGGTTCAAGGAGATGTATCTGTTGTGTCTGTGGTTAGAGGAGATGTATCTGTTATGTCTGTGGTTAGAGGAGATGTGTCTGTTGTGTCTGTGGTTAAAGGAGATGTGTCTGTGGTTAGAGGAGATGTATCTGTTATGTCTGTGGGTAAAGGAGATGTGTCTGTGGTTAGAGGAGATGTATCTGTTGTGTCTGTGGTTAGAGGAGATGTGTCTGTTGTGTCTGTGGTTAAAGGAGATGTGTCTGTGGTTAGAGGAGATGTATCTGTTATGTCTGTGGGTAAAGGAGATGTGTCTGTGGTTAGAGGAGATGTGTCTGTGGTTCAAGGAGATGTATCTGTTGTGTCTGTGGTTAGAGGAGATGTATCTGTTATGTCTGTGGTTAGAGGAGATGTGTCTGTGGTTCAAGGAGATGTATCTGTTGTGTCTGTGGTTAGAGGAGATGTATCTGTGGTTAAAGGAGACGTGTCTGTGGTTAGAGGAGATGTGTCTGTGGTTAAAGGAGATGTGTCTGTGGTTAGAGGAGATGTGTCTGTCTGTTGTGTCTGTGGTTAGAGGAGATGTATCTGTTGTGTCTGTGGTTAGAGGAGATGTGTCTGTGGTTAAAGGAGATGTTTCAGCAGGATCTGTGGCTGATGTTCTTCATCTGTTGTGTTCAGGAGAGACGCTGGGCATCCCGGACACAGTGATGGGAATGACGCTCCTGGCGGCGGGAACCAGCATCCCGGACACCGTGGTCAGCGTGATGGTTGCTCGAGAAGGTAAAGAAACCAGTCTTCAGTGTCACATGATCTTCAGAAATCAGTCTAATATGCTGCTCAAGAAACATTTCTGATTATTATCAATGTTGTGCTGCACAATATTTTTGTGGAATCTGTGATGCATTTTATTTTTCAGGATTCATAGAAAGTTCAGAAGAACAGCGTTTATTTGAAATATAAATATTTTGTAAAATTATGAATCACTTTTGATCAACATATAATGTTTACTTAAAAAAAAGAAAATCTTACTCCAGCCTTCAAATAATAGTGTATCAGTTTTTATATATTTTTTTAGCAGTAATTCAGCATATTATTATGATTTCTGAAGATCATGTGACGCTGAAGACTGCAGTAATGATGCTGAAAATACAGCTTTGATCACCAAAATAAATTACAGTTTAACACATATTCACATAGAAAACAGTTATTCTAAATTGTAATATTTCATATTTTTACAGGTTTTTTTTATTAAATAATGCAGCTTTAGTGAGCAGAAGAAACTTTCAACTTTATAGCTGCATTTTGAAACTTGGCGTCCATTCTGTGTCATTTAATTAGCATTTGGTTTGATGAGTAAATAATCTTTCCATTGATGTATGGTTTGGACAATATTTGTAAATCTGGAATCTGAGGGTGCAAAAAATTCTAAATATTGAGAAAATCATCTTTAAAGTTGTTCAAATTAAGTTCTTAGCAATGCATATTAATAATCAATAATTAAGTTTTCATATATTTACAGTATCTTCATGAAACATGATCTTAATATCTAATGATTTTTGGCATGAAATAAAACTGTATAATTTTGACCCATACAATGTATTGTTGGTTATTGCTACAAATATAGCTGTGCTGCTTATGACTGTGTTTATGCTCCAGGGACACATATAGTGTTGATAAGGCAACTAGCAGATGCTGTAACTTTGGTTATGCTAGTGTGTGGAAATATTTAAACGCACTTTATAAATGCGTTGCGTCTCTCGCAGGTAAAGCGGACATGGCCATGTCCAACATCGTGGGCTCAAACGTCTTCGACATGCTGTGTCTGGGCCTGCCGTGGTTCATCAAGACGGTGTTTGTGGACACGGGGTCTCCGGTGGAGGTCAACAGCTCCGGTCTGCTCTTCATGTCCTGCACGCTGCTGCTCTCCATCGTCTTCCTCTTCGTGGCCGTTCACATCAACGGCTGGAAGCTGGACTGGAAGCTGGGTGTGGTGTCTCTGGTGTGTTATGTGCTCTTCGCCACGCTGTCCATCCTCTACGAGCTCGGGATCATCGGGAACAATCCCATCCGCGCCTGCGGTGACTGACGCGCAGTGCACTGATATACCGCTGGGTAACGATCATGCATGGAAGCCCGTTTACGACACTCAATAAAAAAATATTGAGACTTTTTATCTCACAATTCTGACTTTTTCTCAGAAATGCTCGCTTTGTGTGTTAAAAAGGCATAATTCTGAGAACATGGTCCTTTTTGAACTTTAACTCACAATTCTGACTTTTCTCTCAATTCTGACTTTTTGTCGCAATTGTGAATTTTTATCTCAATTCTGAGAAAAAAGTCTGATAAACATGCATTTATGGAAAAAAAAACAGAATTGCGAAAAAAACAGAATTGCAAGATATAAAGGTGCAATTGTGAGAAAGTCAAAATTGCAATAAAAGAAATTCTGAATTGAGAGAGAATAAAATTCAAATTTGCGAGATATAAACGTGCAATTGCGAGAAAAAAATTCAGAATTGCTAGGAAAAAAAAGTGTAACATGATTACACAAGTTCAAAACTAGCACAGTACAAAATATTTCACTTTAGAAATATCATATGTGACCCTGGAGCACGAAACCAGTCATAAGGGTAAATTTTTCATCATCTGAATAATTAATATTTCCATTGATGTATGGTTTGTTATGATCAGACAATATTTGAAAATCTGGAATCTGAGGGTGCAAAAAAATCTAAATATTGAGAAAATACACCTGTGCTGCTTATGACTGATTTTGTGCTCCAGGGTCATATATAAGCTAGAAAAATATTCTGAATGTAAAAAATCTAATACTATCAAAGCAGTTGCATGTAGCTGAACATCTTTCATCACCATCTGTGCAACGGGGAATAATTCTGTATTGTAAACATGGAGCATGTAACACAAATTATAAAGAGCAGAGTTTCATAATTACATTTTACAAAAGATAATGCTGTCTGTTGTGAGGTAGTGTTTGTTTGGTGAAAAGCTTTGCTGGTGTTCTGTACGAATGACATGATTTGAGGCGTTAACGAAGTGTTTTAGTGCATTCTGAATGTGAAATGAACTGCTGTGTCAAGCTGAAAGATGATTGTGTGTGACGAGTTTGAGATACGTATCGAGAAATGAGTCCTGACCATTGTTAGAAAACAGCAAAAGCGGAGAAATCATTGATCTGGTAGAATTGTTTGGGTATAATCAGTGGTCTTTAGCATATCGATTACTACATTTACTCATGCATTTAGCAGACGCTTTTATCCAAAGCGACTTACAATTGCATTCAGGTTATACATTTTTATTAGTACATGTGTTCCCTGGGAATCGAACCCACAACCTTTTGCGCTGCTGACGCAATGCTCAACCACTGAGCCACACAGGAACACTAAATTACAGTGCCCTCCACTAATATTGGCACCCTTGATAAATATGAGCAAAGGCAGCTGTGAAAATAAATCTGCATTGTTTATCCTTTTGATCTTTCACTCAAATTCACAAAATTCCAACCTATCATTGAAAGTGGGGAGAAAATCTCATGATAAAATACATTTTTTTCTCCAATTAATGTTGGCCACAATTATTGGCACCCCTAGAAATTCTTATGAGTAAAATTTTTCTGAAGTATATTCCCATTCATATTTATTTTTTTAGCACACCAGGGTGACTAGGAGCATGAAATTGTCCAGCCATGACTTTCTGTTCCACAGGATTATAAATATGAGGAACACAAAGGTCAAATTCCCTTTATCATCCATCACAATGAGAAAAAAACAAAAAATATATTTCTGATGTGAAGAACAAGATTGTTGAGCATCACAAAATAGAAAGTGGCTGTAAGAAAAGAGTTAAAACATTGAAAATCTCCATTCCCCCCATCAGGGTAATAATTAAGAGGTTCCAATCAACTAAAAATGTAAAAAATCTGCCTGAAAAGAGGACGTGTGTCTATATCGTCCTAATGAATGCTGAGGAGGAGAGTTTCAGTAGCCAAAGACTCTCCAACAATCACAGCTGGAGAATTGCAGAGATTAGTTGAGTCTTGGGGTCAGAAACCTAAAACAAAAAACATCAAACATCCCCTAAATCAGCACATGTTGTTCGGGAGGGTTTCAAGAAAAATTCTCCTCACTCATCCAAAAACAAACTCCAGCAAATTCAGTTGTCAGACACGACTGGAACTTCAAATGGCACTGGCTTCTATTGTCAGATGAAACTGAAACTGGCAGCAACCCCACCAGATGAGTTTAGTACAAACAGGGATAAAAAAGTACCCCATGTCCACGGTTAAATATACTGCTGGATCTTTAATGTTGTGGGCCTGTTTTTCTGCTGGAGGTCCAGGACATCTTGTTTAGATGCATGGCATCATGGATTCTATCAAATACCAACAGATAAAAAATCAAAATCTGACTGCCTCTGTTAGAAATCTTATAATGGGCCATGTTTTGATCTTCCAGCAGGACAACAATCCAAAACAAACATCAAAATAAATACAAAAATGGGTCACTGAGCACAAAATGAATCTTTTACCATTGCTGTCTCTGTCCTCTGATCCGAACCCTACAGAAAATGAGTGAGGTGAACTGAAGAGAAGAAGCTGTGTATCTGAAGGATCTGGAGAGATTCTGTATGAAGAAAATGGACCCTGATCTCCTGTCAGGTGTTCTCCAAACTCTTCAGGCATTATAGGAGAAAACTCAGAGCTGTTACCCTGGGAAAAGGACGTTCCAATAATTGTGGCCAACATGAAATAGTGAAAGCATTTATTTCATCATGAGATTTTCTCCCCACTTTCAATTGTTTTACTTCAATGATAGGTTGGAATTTTGTGAATTTATTGAGTGAAAGATCAAAAGGATAAACAATGCAGATTTATTTTCACAGCTGCCTTTGCTCATATTTATCAAGGGTGCCAATATTAGTGGAGGGCACTGTAATTCAAGTTGGACTACAAGCTGTCATGATGAATAAATATATATATTTTTTTACATTTTTTTTTTCTCTCTGCGACACTTTTTTAATGTAAACATTAAACAAATTCAAGACGAATAAAAAAAAAATTGTTAAACGAATTTTGTGTCTTAAGATAAACTAATTCTTATAAATTCAAGACTCTAGACACGATGAATAAATAAAACCACAAATACAGTTTTGTGCAGACTACACTTTTATGTGTTAGCCTATCTCTCTCTCTTTCACTAGCGGAAATTTAAATGTGAGATTTGTAAACGAGATCTTAATTTAGCGGGAACGGTCGGGAAGAAAATGATTAAAAGCAGACGGCGGGTGAATATATCGCGGGATATAAAAACAGTCCCGCGCAGACCTCCAAACTACGGCCTATTTTATTAAGTATGATGTCTTGTCGCAATTTCGTGACTTAGAGGGTTAAGAAGAATTAGCTTGTAGTTCAACATTAATTAATTTAGTAACTGATATTACCAAAGACCACTGATTGTACTAAAATAATTCTACCAGATCATTGATTTCTCCGCATGTTTGTAGTTTCTACCTCAATCAATTAACTAAGAATTTAAAAGCCATTTCTTCATTGACGAATCCTATTAATGATATGACCTGGTGCTGGATTCACGAACATATTAAGAAAAAATATATAGTTCTTAAAATGAATTCTATAAATGTTTGGATCATAAAAGAAAAGTTCTCAAACATTTTCATTTCATTTTCAAGAATTGTTTTTAAATGTCTGACTTTGAAGTTATGTGACTATGCTTTATGATATATTTGTCCATCTATATTAATCCCTGAACATTGACGAAGTTCGTTAGCTGTATCAGTGTGATTAATATTTGAAACAATGCAATAAGTTCCATTAAACATCTCACAGGATTATTATATTAACAATGGATTTTTTATAAACTTTTATTATAAGGAGTTTACATTCTTGGATGTATTTTTCATATCTGATATTTTTTTTTATATCAATATAAATGTCTTAAGAACTGCGACATTTTAATAAACATTGTCAAATGTTAAACTACCCGGTGACTATTTATGATGATTACAGTTTTTTTTGTCATAAGAGCAATCTTAAAATAGAGTATTTTTGTGATTACAAAATACATTTTTATTAAATTACAATAATAATGTAAATAAAATAGTTAGTGCCTTTGGCTTAATTCACGAGAATTATTGTAAGTTGTTTCTAAAGGTCTAGAATATAATAACAGGTTTTGATGTCTGATAGTTTCCTCCGGTCATATTTAAGTCTACACTAGTAATTCGCACACATACCTGCCTATATTTCAGATTCGGCGCTGATTTCTACCGAAGCTGAGAGCGTTCGGATTTTTTACCGAAGCTTCGAGCGTTCGGTGCTGATTTCTACAGAAGCTCCGAGCGTTCGGCGCTGATTTCTACCGAAGCTTCGAGTGTTCGGCGCTGATTTCTACAGAAGCGTCGAGTGTTCGGTGCCGATTTCTACAGAAGCTTCGAGTGTTCGGTGCTGATTTCTACCGAAGCTGAGAGTATTCGGCGCTGATTTCTACCGAAGCTTCGAGTATTCGGTGCCGATTTCTACCGAAGCTGAGAGTATTCGGCGCTGATTTCTACAGAAGCTTCGAGTGTTCGTTCGGTGCTGATTTCTACCGAAGCTGAGAGCGTTCGGATTTTTTACAGAAGCTTCGAGTGTTCGGCGCTGATTTCTACAGAAGCTCCGAGCGTTCGGCGCTGATTTCTACCGAAGCTGAGAGCGTTCAGATTTTTTACCGAAGCTTCGAGCGTTCGGTGCTGATTTCTACAGAAGCTCCGAGCGTTCGGCGCTGATTTCTACCGAAGCTGAGAGCATTCAGATTTTTTACAGAAGCTTCGAGTGTTCGGCGCTGATTTCTACCGAAGCTTCGAGTGTTCGGTGCTGATTTCTACAGAAGCTCCGAGCGTTCGGCGCTGATTTCTACCGAAGCTTCGAGTGTTCGGTGCTGATTTCTACAGAAGCTTCGAGTGTTCGGCGCTGATTTCTACCGAAGCTTCGAGCGTTCGGTGCTGATTTCTACAGAAGCTTCGAGTGTTCGGCGCTGATTTCTACAGAAGCTTCGAGTGTTCGGTGCCGATTTCTACCGAAGCTGAGAGTATTCGGCGCTGACTTCTACTGAAGCTTCGAGTGTTCGGCGCTGATTTCTACCGAAGCTGAGAGCGTTCGGATTTTTTACAGAAGCTTCGAGTGTTCGGCGCTGATTTCTACCGAAGCTTCGAGTGTTCGGTGCTGATTTCTACAGAAGCTTCGAGTGTTCGGCGCTGATTTCTACCGAAGCTTCGAGCGTTCGGTGCTGATTTCTACAGAAGCTCCGAGCGTTCGGCGCTGATTTCTACCGAAGCTTCGAGTGTTCGGTGCCGATTTCTACCGAAGCTGAGAGTATTCGGCGCTGATTTCTACTGAAGCTTCGAGTGTTCGGCGCTGATTTCTACAGAAGCTTCGAGCGTTCGGCGCTGATTTCTACCGAAGCTTCGAGTGTTCGGCGCTGATTTCTACAGAAGCGTCGAGTGTTCGGTGCTGATTTCTACAGAAGCTTCGAATGTTCGGTGCCGATTTCTACCGAAGCTGAGAGTATTCGGCGCTGATTTCTACCGAAGCTTCGAGTATTCGGTGCCGATTTCTACCGAAGCTGAGAGTATTCGGCGCTGATTTCTACAGAAGCTTCGAGTGTTCGTTCGGTGCTGATTTCTACCGAAGCTGAGAGCGTTCAGATTTTTTACAGAAGCTTCGAGTGTTCGGCGCTGATTTCTACCGAAGCTTCGAGCGTTCGGATTTTTTACCGAAGCTTCGAGCGTTCGGCGCTGATTTCTACAGAAGCTCCGAGCGTTCGGCGCTGATTTCTACAGAAGCTTCGAGTGTTCGGTGCTGATTTCTACAGAAGCTTCGAGTGTTCGGCGCTGATTTCTACCGAAGCTTCGAGCGTTCGGTGCTGATTTCTACAGAAGCTTCGAGTGTTCGGCGCTGATTTCTACCGAAGCTTCGAGTGTTCGGTGCTGATTTCTACCGAAGCTGAGAGTATTCGGCGCTGATTTCTACAGAAGCTTCGAGTGTTCGGCGCTGATTTCTACAGAAGCTTCGAGTGTTCGGTGCTGATTTCTACCGAAGCTTCGAGCGTTCGGTGCTGATTTCTACAGAAGCTCCGAGCGTTCGGCGCTGATTTCTACCGAAGCTTCGAGTGTTCGGTGCCGATTTCTACCGAAGCTGAGAGTATTCGGCGCTGATTTCTACTGAAGCTTCGAGTGTTCGGCGCTGATTTCTACAGAAGCTTCGAGTGTTCGGCGCTGATTTCTACAGAAGCTTCGAGTATTCGGCGCTGATTTCTACCGAAGCTTCGAGTATTTCGGTGCCGATTTCTACCGAAGCTGAGAGTATTCGCCGCTGATTTCTACCGAAGCTTCGAGTATTCGGTGCTGATTTCTACCGAAGCTTCGAGTACTCGGCGCTAAGCTTCGAGTATTCGGCACTGATTTCTACCGAAGCTTCGAGTATTCGGTGCACTGATTTCTACCGGAGCTTCGAGTATTCAGAGCTTCGAAGCTCAAAAAATGGTATTCGGACCAGCCCTAGTATTTACACCGTACACATTATGTAAACAAAAACTTATTTTGGATGCGATTAATCATTTGACAGCACTAATAAATATTCATAGTACAAAAAGTAGTAGTATACATTAATTAAAATAATTAACAAGCTAATTTTACACTTAATCGTTTGTTGATCTGACAAACTGAGACCCAGACTGAATTTACAACAGCCAGCTTTTTATTTTTTAAAATGTTGTCTCACAAATTAAAAGGTTTACAAAAAAAAGAAAAGAAAAGTGTGGTCACTAACACAAAGGAGCTGGTGAGATCGCTGATATGACAGTCATGATGTTTTTAAAACAAAACAAATGCTGTGGTGTGTGAGGGGTGTGTTTGTGTGAGAGACTCAAGCGTTGCGGTCGATACGAACATCAACCTCTCGTCCGTTGATCTTGGTTCCGTTCATCATGCGGCAGGCTTTCTCAGCGCTCTCAGGAGAGTCGAAGCGCACCGTGCCGCAGCCTTTGGATTTGCCGTTCTCCATCTTTATCTCAGCGTACATCACCTGACCTGCAGAACACAGAGCCGCTCGTTTTTGTGCTTCTATTAATCTGCTGCATATCAGAAATAAGAGTTACACACTTACCACAGTGTCTGAAGTTATCCTTGAGCTTCTGCCAGGTCAGATCGTACGAGAGCTGCGGAAACACACACACGTGATCCTCATCAAGCACACTTCAGTAACACAAACAGACACACACACAGACACACCATGTTGTTTACTCATCATCATACGTACGTTTCTCACAAAGATCTGGCATCCGGCCTTAGACCCCGCCCCCCTGCCACTCATTCCACCCATGTGACCCGAGCCCCCTCCATACTGGCTGAAGCCACGCCCCATGTCCATGTTCCCGCCCATCCGGTCGAAGCCGGAGCTCATGCGGTCCATTCCCATGTTCCCCATCCCTCCTCCACCTAAAACACACACATTTATATATAATACAGTGAACAATGACTGAGTCATATGAACTACTCTGGAAAAGGCAGGGTTTCTGCGGGTTTTATGAAAGTTAATGTAAAACTTTTTTAAAGGCCAAGTAAAGAAAATGAAAGGAATAAATTGAATGCAGCACAATACATCAACATGTTCTTTAAGTATAAAATATTTTATTAGCAAAAGTTCACAGTAAAAAAACAACAAAAAAACCTAGTAATTATTAGTAATAGTAACTAGTAATAATTACTAGTAACTATTAATTTAAAACTATTGTTCAATTAATTTCACACACACACAGCTATTCATAAATCAAGATTAGATAATAAATCCCGTTTTGTTATTACATTATTTTCCTATCTTTTTATCCTAAATTCACTTTATTTTGATGCATTTCTCAGAAAACAAGATTTCAACTTTTTCTTTTCTTTAATATAAACTTTGTTCAATTGTTCAGAAAACAAGACTTCATGTGTTTATTTAGCATCTCCAGTAAATGTATCTTGATTTAAACATGTTTAGATATTTGTGCTGGAAAACAAGACAGACATACTGAGGAAGAACCTCCAGTGCATGCAACATTTCATTCATAACTTTCTGCTTTAATTTATAGAATGTGAATTAAGGTGTGAAACCCTTAAAAAGGATTTATGTCAAATCAGAATGAAGTATATATATATAAATGTAATTTTGTGAGTGAGAGCATGAGATGAGTGACCTAATCCAGAGCACATGGGTCCCATCCCAGCATTCCCCATTCCTGCATATCCCCCACCTGATGGGACGGAGAACAGAGTCAGCATCGCACACACGCACGCACTCACACACACACACACGCACGCTGCATGCACAGAAACACACACGCTGCACGCACAGAAACACACACACACACGCTGCATGCACAGAAACACACACACACAGAGAGAGAGACAAACACACACACACACACACACACACGCAC
>CM049873.1:35938896-35953896 GCA_027474115.1 Schizopygopsis malacanthus | reverse complement strand
TCCCGTTCGGAGTATTTGTGTGAGTGCGTGTGTCTCAGTCGGAGTGTGTGTCCCGTTTGGAGTGTGTGTGTGTGTGTGTGTGAGTGTCTCGGTCGGAGTGTGTGTGTGTGTCCCGTTTGGAGTGTGTGTGTCCCGTCGGAGTGTGTGTGTAAGTGTGTGTGTCCCGTTCGGAGTGTGTGTGAGTGCGTGTGTCTCTCGGTCGGAGTGTGTGTCCCGTTTGGAGTGTGTGTGTGTGAGAGTGTGTTCCAGTCGGAGTGTGTGTCTGAATGTGTGTGTGTCCCGGTCGGAGTGTGTGTGAGTGCATGTGTGTCTCGGTCGGTGTATGTGTGTGTCCCGTTTGGAGTGTGTGTGTGTGTCCCGGTTGGAGTGTGTGTGTGAGTGTGTGTCCCGTTCGGAGTATTTGTGTGAGTGCGTGTGTCTCAGTCAGAGTGTGTGTCCCGTTTGGAGTGTGTGTGTGTGTGTGTGTGTGTGTGGGAGAGAGTGTTCCGGTCGGAGTGTGTGTGTGTGTGTGTGTGTGTGTGTGTGAGTGTTCCGGTCGGAGTGTGTGTGTGTCCCGTTCGGAGTGTGTGTGTGAGAGTGTGTCCCGCTCGGAGTGTGTGTGTGTGTGAGTGTTCCGGTCGGAGTGTGTGTGTGTGAGTGTGTGTGTGTGTGTGTGTGTGTGTCCCGGTCGGAGTGTTTGCGCGTGTATCCCGTTTGGAGTGTGTGTGTGTGAGTGTGTCCCGGTCGGAGTGTGTGTGCTATTTAATCGCTTTAATTTTTAAACGAACAAGGCCTTAAAACACATGTAAATTATACAATTTCGTGATGACGCTGCAGTGGCCCGATCGGGCAAGTGATAAATCCGTCTACTGTCCCGAGCGTCCTTCACGCTGGCCATCCTTATTGTCGAGCCCTGGCATGAACTGATGAAGCCACGTCAATAAACACATGAATAAAAGTAATTAATCCTGAATAGGATACAGATGGCTTGTACGGCCTCCAGCGGCTGCTCGAAGATGACCGTCCCCATCCCTCGACTCTTCCCGTCTTGGTCTTCTTTCACATCGGCTCTCTTCACCGTCCCGGCCATACTGAACACCTCCTTCAGCTTCTTCCAGCCCACCTTAAAGTCCAGCTGCAGCCAACAGAGACCCAAACACGTCAATCAGACGGTACAGATGAAGCATGATGAACGTGTGCTAAAAACAGCAAGTTCAAAAGGTCAACACACACACACACACACAGGCCGACACAGACACACACACGCACACACACGCACACACGCACACACCCACGCACACACACAGAGGCTGACACAGACACACACACACACGCACGCACGCAAACAGGCTGACAGACACACACACACACACACAGGCTGACACTGACACACACACACACGCACGCACACATAGGGATGGGTATCGTTAAGGTTTTAACGGTATTACTACTCTTATCGATACTGCTTATCGATCCGGTACTTTAACGGTATTCTTATCGGTACTTTTTGTTATTTATATATATACATACATATATACATACATACACATATATGTATGAAATATATATTTCTATGATAGATTAGCAGCTTAATTAACATGGCTTTATATTCTGAAATGTTAAATAAATATTTCATTAAATAAATATAAAACATCAATTTGTAAATGCACCAGTGTGCAGGCATTTTTAGTGTTTTATATACATAAGATAAGATAGAGTAAGAACATGAACAAAGAAACAAAGTTAAATAAACTGACAAATATACCATAAAACAAATGTACAAATGTAAAAAAACACAGTGCTTTCATTTATCTATGATGGTGTACTAACATTAATGTTCAGGTAAATAATAGCTACAAAATAAATCTAAAAGTGATCAAATATAAATGAACACTGCATAGTTTTCACTGTTGATAGATTAATGCTTATTAAAGCTATTACTTTATTCAGATTAAGAGCTGTGAGTGATTTTCTCTTTGTATTTTGTTCTTTGATTAACATTGAAGAAGCTCCAATCTGTCACAAGACAAAATATTGACACAGTTTTCTCCCAACTGTTCTCGTTCACTTCAAGATATAAACTGTGTTTAAGTGAATACTCTCCAAGCCGTCCGTTTTTACATATTGTGTGTGTATTTGATCGTTTGGACGCGCCCGAAGCTCAAAGTGTACTTTGCTTGTCTGTTTTGGAGCGCGCCACGCACACACACACACACACGCGCGCAAACACACACACACACGCGCACACACACGCGCGCGCAAACACACGCACACACACACACACACACACACTTCAGCCTGAGGAACAGCATCTCTCGTGTGGATTGTACTTTCAACGTTTTATTATCAAACATGTCCAGCAATTTAGTAACTGTAAAGATGGCATTTTACAACAATCTTTAATCTTTAGAAGCTAAAAACCCATTAAATAAACTCAGTTTAATATAACAGCCACAGGCCTAAAGTGTAAGCATGTTTTAATGGTTAGTTCTCTCTTCTATCATAAACAGGGCTTTCATGTTGCGCGTGCTGAACTCATCCACGTGAGCGCGATCTGAATTGGGAATAGCAAAAATGCATCATAGACAAGAGTTTGAATATTATTGCATATAAAAACAGCTGGTGACTCTGGCGGGATAGATTTGCAAGATAATGCGTATATATAGCAATAATAAATGTATGTGTGTTTTCTTAATTTCTCCAGTACCGATAACAGAACCGTTAACATCAGAGCTTATCGATACTCCGGTCTTTTATAATTTAGCCCCGAGACCGATTAAATACCGGGTTTCGGTACCCATCCCTACGCACACAGACACAGACCGACACAGACACACGCACACAGGCCGGCATCCACGCGTGCACTGTTTGAATGCGTGTGTGTATTAGAAAATAATGTTCTGCACCGTTTATTTAATTGTTTAAAGGGACAGTACACCCAAAAATGAAAATCCTGTCATCATTTACTCAGCCGCAAGTATTTCCAAACCTGTATGAATGTGTTTGTTCTGAACACAAATGAATTTGTTCTGAAGAAAGTTTGTAATCAGGCTGTTTTGGGCTCCATTGATTTACAGAGTAGGAATAAAATACTGCTCTGTTTCCCTCATTCTCCAGAATATCTTCAGAACAAAACATTCATACAGGGTTGGTAATAATTGACGCTGAGTAAATGACAGGATTTTCATTTTTGGGTGTACTGTCCCTTTAAGACTATTTCGGCATTTCAATCATCATACAGTAATCAGCAGCAACCACTTTTCCACTTCTAATCGAAGACATGTGACGCAGTACTAAACAGTCTCTCTATTTGATTGCATCACATCATTGTTCGGTACAATTCATTCGGTCTTTTCGCTTATTAAAAAGCTGAATAATTTCGGTTGCCAAACATTAGATGCATCCCTACTTATTTAGTGGCTTTAGGACTTCTCAAGGCCGCAGAATCCCTGCTCTATCAGTCCTTAATGAACCGCAGAGACGCGTTCGGACTCACGTCGGCCACGAACACGGAGGTGCCGAGCCGTCCGGCCTGCAGCGCGCTGATGATCTCCGGAGGGATGCTGGGGTTGTTGGCGATGGAAGGAGGGATGTTTATCCTGGCCGGACCAGTGTCGGACACTCGGCCGCCTCCGTACATCCGGCCCCAGCGCTGCAGGACACGCCGCGCATGCTCCCCGTCCGGATCCTGAAACACACACACACACACACACACACAAACACACACACACACACACACACACACACATCAGGAACCGTCTGAACACACACACACGGGACAGAACAGCAGGGACGGCGTATCCATGCTGAAGTGTGACCCTGGACCACAACACCAGTCATAAAAGTCATCATGCATCATCTGAAAGCTGAATAAATAATATTCTCCATTGATGTATGGTTTGGACAATATTTGTAAATCTGGAATCTGAGGGTGCAAAAAAATCTAAATATTGAGAAAATCATCTTTAAA
This sequence comes from Schizopygopsis malacanthus, assembly GCA_027474115.1. Taxonomy (NCBI): domain Eukaryota; kingdom Metazoa; phylum Chordata; class Actinopteri; order Cypriniformes; family Cyprinidae; genus Schizopygopsis; species Schizopygopsis malacanthus. The sequence continues at coordinate 35,949,947 of CM049873.1, read as the reverse complement.
GTTGTTCAAATGAAGTTCTTAGCAATGCATATTACTAATCAATAATTAAGTTTAGATATATTTACTGTAGGAATATCCTTATGGAACATGATCTTAATATCTAATGATTTTTGTCATAAAATAAAAATGTATAATTTTGACTCATACTACAAATATACCTGTGCTGCTTATGACTGCTTCTGTGCTCCTCACAAATATTAATATATCTATACTGATGCGAGTATCTAAAGCAGTGGTTCTCAACTATGCTGAATATAATTTAAAAATAACTTTCAGTTTTACAATTAATGGAAGTTTTTACATTAATTTAAATATTTACTAATTCAAATATAAGCTAATGGTTTTGTTATGTCAAATAATGTTGTTTATGGTCGATATGACTAAAATCTTATATCACGATATGACTAATATGAATCATTTTATATCACGATAACAATATATATCACAATATAGTGCTTTTTTTCTTTTAAAAAGGTTCTTATTATATTAAAATTTTTGATACCATATAATTTTCATAATTCTTGTCACTATGTCAATATCAAACTAACACAAGCCCAAAGAGAGATCAATAAACAGTCAGTGTTTAAGAAACTAATTGCAAGCAATAGGACAGAAAAATACAATAAATAAGAAACGCTACATACATTGTGTAACTTAATTAGTCTTCACTGTGTTAATTATATCTATCCATCTATGATAGATATAATTAACACGTGTGTATAGATTCTATACATATTATAAATGTATCCCTCGTTTAGTAACGAGCTCCTGGTTTTGTGCTCGTTCTGTCTCTCGTCACGCGGCGTATAAAGATCGCAGTCACTCAAGGTATTACCGGAAACAATGTGTTTTACAACACCACGATATAAACGATAGAACATAATATGAAACGATAGTCTGTTATTTCGTCCATCCGATATATATCGTTATATTGCACAGCGCTATTTATAATCATGCAGAGTTTTTACCAAAAACAGCACTCTTTGTGTGATATTGATTAACGATATGAATCGATATATATTTTCTGCCCTTATCTTGAATTATGTGATTATTTTGAATGCATATTAATCGACTGAATTCCTTTTTGCTATATACTAGATAATGTCTGGATAGTTCAGTATTTGCACTAAACCGGTGCAGACTTGAGCTTCCGCGAGATATTAACGAGTAAACTATCGGCTAGTGATTAATGTCAAACCCTGATTATGATGCATTCACCTCCTTAATGTTCAGCGGCCGTCCGTCCAGATCATGTTTGCTCATGACCTCAATGGCTTTCATCACAAACTCTTCATCTCTGAACTCGACCACACTGAAAGAGAAGAGCAGGCGTCGTCAACAATATATATATCTCTGCTTATAACACACAACTAGCATTTTACAGATCAATACTTGGACAAATATTAACTATAATAGCTCCTGCATAAATACTGCTTATAACACTAAACTAGTATTTTACAGATCAATACTTGGACAAATATTAACTATAATAGCTCCTACATAAATACTGCTTATAACACACAACTAGTATTTTACAGATCAATACTTGGACAAATATTAACTATAATAGCTCCTACATAAATACTGCTTATAACACTAAACTAGTATTTTACAGATCAATACTTGGACAAATATTAACTATAATAGCTCCTGCATAAATACTGCTTATTACACTAAACTAGTATTTTACAGATCAATACTTGGACAAATATTAACTATAATAGCTCCTACATAAATACTGCTTATAACACTAAACTAGTATTTTACAGATCAATACTTGGACAAATATTAACTATAATAGCTCCTACATAAATACTGCTTATAACACTAAACTAGCATTTTACAGATCAATACTTGGACAAATATTAACTATAATAGCTCCTACATAAATACTGCTTATAACACTAAACTAGCATTTTACAGATCAATACTTGGACAAATATTAACTATAATAGCTCCTACATAAATACTGCTTATAACACTAAACTAGTATTTTACAGATCAATACTTGGACAAATATTAACTATAATAGCTCCTACATAAATACTGCTTATAACACTAAACTAGTATTTTACAGATCAATACTTGGACAAATATTAACTATAATAGCTCCTACATAAATACTGCTTATAACACTAAACTAGTATTTTACAGATCAATACTTGGACAAATATTAACTATAATAGCTCCTACATAAATACTGCTTATAACACTAAACTAGTATTTTACAGATCAATACTTGGACAAATATTAACTATAATAGCTCCTACATAAATACTGCTTATAACACTAAACTAGTATTTTACAGATCAATACTTGGACAAATATTAACTATAATAGCTCCTACATAAATACTGCTTATAACACTAAACTAGTATTTTACAGATCAATACTTGGACAAATATTAACTATAATAGCTCCTACATAAATACTGCTTATAACACTAAACTAGTATTTTACAGATCAATACTTGGACAAATATTAACTATAATAGCTCCTACATAAATACTGCTTATAACACTAAACTAGTATTTTACAGATCAATACTTGGACAAATATTAACTATAATAGCTCCTACATAAATACTGCTTATAACACTAAACTAGTATTTTACAGATCAATACTTGGACAAATATTAACTATAATAGCTCCTACATAAATACTGCTTATAACACTAAACTAGTATTTTACAGATCAATACTTGGACAAATATTAACTATAATAGCTCCTACATAAATACTGCTTATAACACTAAACTAGTATTTTACAGATCAATACTTGGACAAATATTAACTATAATAGCTCCAACATAAATACTGCTTATAACACACAACTTGCATTTTACAGATCAATACTTGGACAAATATTAACTATAATAGCTCCTACATAAATACTGCTTATAACACTAAACTAGTATTTTACAGATCAATACTTGGACAAATATTAACTATAATAGCTCCTACATAAATACTGCTTATAACACACAACTTGCATTTTACAGATCAATACTTGGACAAATATTAACTATAATAGCTCCTACATAAATACTGCTTATAACACTAAACTAGTATTTTACAGATCAATACTTGGACAAATATTAACTATAATAGCTCCTTCATAAATACTGCTTATAACACTAAACTAGTATTTTACAGATCAATACTTGGACAAATATTAACTATAATAGCTCCAACATAAATACTGCTTATAACACACAACTTGCATTTTACAGATCAATACTTGGACAAATATTAACTATAATAGCTCCTACATAAATACTGCTTATAACACTAAACTAGTATTTTACAGATCAATACTTGGACAAATATTAACTATAATAGCTCCTACATAAATACTGCTTATAACACTAAACTAGTATTTTACAGATCAATACTTGGACAAATATTAACTATAATAGCTCCTACATAAATACTGCTTATAAAACTAAACTAGTATTTTACAGATAAATACTTGGACAAATATTAACTATAATAGCTCCTACATAAATACTGCTTATAACACTAAACTAGCATTTTACAGATCAATACTTGGACAAATATTAACTATAATAGCTCCTACATAAATACTGCTTATAACACTAAACTAGTATTTTACAGATCAATACTTGGACAAATATTAACTATAATAGCTCCTACATAAATACTGCTTATAACACTAAACTAGTATTTTACAGATAAATACTTGGACAAATATTAACTATAATAGTTCCTACATAAATACTGCTTATAACACTAAACTAGTATTTTACAGATCAATACTTGGACAAATATTAACTATAATAGCTCCTACATAAATACTGCTTATTACACTAAACTAGTATTTTACAGATCAATACTTGGACAAATATTAACTATAATAGCTCCTACATAAATACTGCTTATAACACTAAACTAGTATTTTATAGATAAATACTTGGACAAATATTAACTATAATAGCTCCTACATAAATACTGCTTATAACACTAAACTAGTATTTTACAGATCAATACTTGGACAAATATTAACTATAATAGTTCCTACATAAATACTGCTTATAACACTAAACTAGTATTTTACAGATCAATACTTGGACAAATATTAACTATAATAGCTCCTACATAAATACTGCTTATAACACTAAACTAGTATTTTACAGATCAATACTTGGACAAATATTAACTATAATAGCTCCTACATAAATACTGCTTATAACACTAAACTAGTATTTTACAGATAAATACTTGGACAAATATTAACTATAATAGTTCCTACATAAATACTGCTTATAACACTAAACTAGTATTTTACAGATCAATACTTGGACAAATATTAACTATAATAGCTCCTACATAAATACTGCTTATTGCACTAAACTAGTATTTTACAGATCAATACTTGGACAAATATTAACTATAATAGTTCCTACATAAATACTGCTTATAACACTAAACTAGTATTTTATAGATAAATACTTGGACAAATATTAACTATAATAGCTCCTACATAAATACTGCTTATAACACTAAACTAGTATTTTACAGATAAATACTTGGACAAATATTAACTATAATAGTTCCTACATAAATACTGCTTATAACACTAAACTAGTATTTTACAGATCAATACTTGGACAAATATTAACTATAATAGCTCCTGCATAAATACTGCTTATAAAACTAAACTAGTATTTTACAGATCAATACTTCTTTTAATCTTTACTTTTTAGTCATTGATCAGACGCTTTTATCCAAAGCGACTTACAAATAAGAAAAAGTAACTAAAACTATAAGTTAAAACTCTATATAAACACATTTAAGACAATGGAGAAATTAAATAAAATGACAAATGCATACAACAACATTTAAATGAAAACAAAAATAAAGCTAAAATTCAAAATATTAAAACAACAAAAGGTAGATATATATATATGTGTGTTATTTCATTTCCATGTAGTATGTTGAAGTAACGTTACTAAAATAAATAAAATTTATTACAACTAAAACTAAAGAAAACACCTATAAAGACATAATAAATTCATACATAATTTATCTAAAATTAAAATAGATAAGTTTATCAGTAATCCTAAACACATAAACATAAACATGTGTTTATGTAAACATAAAGTTGTTGACTTTAGTCAACGCTGGGAATAATCTAAATAATAATTACGTATAAAACATGTACCTTTAATTGACAATCAATTACTTTTTGAAATGTTTGGGAAAATATAAATAATAAATATTTTTACTTGAATATCTGACATTTCTGACAGACCCTTCAAGAAATACGTGCAATGCATTATATGCATATTTAAATATTATTATTATTATTGCATTTTTATGAACTTTTTTATGAACTTTTTTCCAAACATTGAAATTCATATATTTTTTTAAAAGTGATATACTTTAGTCAACGTGTGGAATAATCTAAATAATTACATATAAAACATGTACCTTTAATTCACAATCAATGACTTTTTTAATATTTGTGAAAATACTAATCATTGAATCCTTGACACAAGCGTCAGTGATGATAAGATGCTGAATAAATGAGTGTCTCGTGGACGGTTCTTACCCGCAGCCCTGCAGCAGCACATCCCAGAAGAACGAGGACCAGAGAAACACAAGAAACAACCTCATCAGCATCACAAGACATTGATCATCAGTGCTTCAGAGAGAGCAATTACAGCACATGACTCGGTTCGTTTGGCTACAGTGAGATGGACGAATGAAACGGGACAGAGAGAGACAGAAGGGATCAGACAGATGGATGGATGAAGGGGTTTAACGAGACACCGGACTCTCGTAGTCAATTAAGTCCAAGTCAAAAACACCTAAGCAATCAGTGAGAGAGCCAGCCAAAGGGTCACCACTAATTTAAACAGCATCCGAATCAGCATCTTAATAGCTTTACTGTAACTACACATCAACCCACCATCCCGAGGTCAAAGGTACGACCAGTATATCGGCTCCTCTGCAAACCTCGCACACTTACCCTTGACTTTCCTTCTCCATCCTTAAAGAGCTCCACGTATGTAACCTCACCAACTACATGAGACATACAAAGGGAAAATACCACAGAGAACAAGCATTTAAAACACCAGAGGTCTGGTCACAACGCTAGCCCAGTGAAACACACACATCATACACCTGAGACCCGCTCCTCCAACAGCTCCTCGACACACACCTAACACTATGATGCTACAGGTACTGTACACACACACACACACACACACACAGGTAGAAACATCACCTGTACAATCCATTAACACTACAGTGAATCATGACTACAGCAAAAACCACGTGTGTGTGTTCACACCAGAACAGATTCAACTGGCCTGTCCCTCATTTGTGCGGCACGCTTGTCTAGATCGAGACCCATACGAGCTAAAGCTGAGCGAGGGAGAGGACGGGGCGGAGCGCTGTCTCTGCGGGGGTTACCTTTCTCGCGCATTAGATCTTTAATAGCCTGCCACTTCATATCATAAGGGATATTGCTAATGAACACCCGGTTTCTGTGGACGGCCTTCTTGTCCGCCGAGGAGCCGCCGCTGTGACGCTCTTTGTAGGGATGAAAGCGATGCGACTTTCTGCTCTTCTCTTTAGACTCCGGTTTGTCCTCGGCGTCGCTGTAATACACACACACACACACACGCACACACACACACAGGAGAAGAAACACAGTCAAATCACACACACGGGAGAAGAAACACAGTCAAATTACACACACACACACACAGACACAGACACACACACACACACACACAGGAGAAGAAACACAGTCAAATCACACACACACACACACACACACACACACACAGGAGAAGAAACACAGTCAAATACACACACACACACACACACACACACACACACATGCACACGCACACACAGGAGAAGAAACACAGTCAAATCACACACACACACACGGGAGAAGAAACACAGTCAAATTACACACACACACACACACGGGAGAAGAAACAGTCAAATTACACACACACACACACACACACACAGACACACACACACACACACACACAGACACACACAGACACACACACACACACACACACACACACACACACAGACACAGACAGAGACACACACACTCACATCAAATACAAATACATCAAACAGCATATTTAAAGGAGAAATATGTTTAAGTTTGTTCATCAATTCTAAACAACTGATTTAAAATGTGTACTTTTTGTAACCTTTGGTCGAAATTATTTGACCTGAAATACTTGTTCTCCATTTCACACATCCAAAAAACATAACCAAAACATATACTAATTGAAAAAAAAGTGTATAAACACTTTGTGTAAAAAATATTAATTTATAACTTTTTAAAGTGTAAACATTCTTTAATTGTTTTAAATAAAATAAGTAAATTTTTTATACATTTTTAAAAACAGAACACTACAAGTTTAAACTACTTTTATTATACAAATATTTATGAGCCACAAGTACTTAAAAAAAGAGAATTAAACACTACGAATACAAACTTTTACTTTGTCAGATTGATGAAAGCCATTCATTTTCTTCACAAAGAACCGATTTACTAACTAAATACATAAAAAACAATAAAAAGAGATCTACTGTGAGAACCGAGGTTATTAATCGATCGTATTAACTTTTGTTGAAGCCGTTATTTCAACTCATTTTTAAAAAATAATATTGAACAGCGGAATTCTTGTTGAGAAACTACATTTCCCATGATTCAGCAGAGAAAACTCAACCAATCAAAAAACGCAAAAACAAACTAGCTCCGCCCACTCATATGAATCACTGCATATGCACCTTTACCCCATTTCCAAATACGTTAGAGTTTGTAATGATGTGATCCATCGGGTCGGTTAGATTCACTGGTTTATTAATCTTTAACGGAAACTAAACGGGAAAAATACTGTTGATCAATGGCAGTCGATGGCGCGGTTGCTATGGGTTACCGCTCGGATTGGTGCGCGCCACTAACGAACGCAGCACCGCAAAACACGCGCTGCACTAGAGATGTCTTCAGATACACGCATTATGAACACAAACCGAAGAGAAAGAAAAATAAAAGCGTTTCTTTTGCGCTGTCAACGCGCACAGGCCTTGCTAACAATACGTTACGCACGTAACAGACGCGACACACGCAATAAATGTGTTTTAAATTACGTTTTATCGCCATTTGTGTTCTCCTGCGTCTGCTGGGGCTCCGCTTCTCCTTCGTCGGCGGGAGAACCGCCTGATTCTTCATGTTTAGTGTCAGTGACGTCCAGCGTCAGCTCCGCGTCCGCCATCACTGCTGCTCTCCTCTCGCGCGAGACTCGACGCAGCTATCGCGAGACTACGCGCGTCACGGGATTTTGCCGGATTGTTTTTCATAACAATCAATGTCCAGGCTTTTGCTAAAGTTTTACATTCGTAAATGAAACTCCCCCACGATTAGAAGTGTTTAAAGAGGAGTTTAGATGACGTTACGAGAGATGAAAAGTCCCAAATCAAGATATTTGTATAATTTATTAGAGAATTTTGGTTTCATAATATGAAAACCTCCAAATACTTCTTTATTTATAATTTTTTTATTCCATCCTAGCAACCACCTACAAACTCTGACACCACCAGTTCTGGGTAGATTACTTACAGATTTTAATCTGTTGATGATTACAAATTATTCACAGAAATAATAGTTTGTGATGTAATCTATTAAATTACACTACAGTATTACATAATGTTTTCTGATTACTTTTGACCCAAAAATATATTCCATTCTTTGTCAACATTATGGAATGTATTAAACATCCCTGCTAAAAAAACAAAACAATAGAAGCCCAATAAAATCAAATTCAAATCACTTTTATTGTCACATCACCACAGCCAGCACAAGTGCCTTGGTGAGTGAAATTCTTATGAGCGTGCTCCAGACAGTGCAGAAAAACAACAACAGCAATTTACATATGGACAGTACATATTTACAGACTGTACAGAAGACAATGTGCAAAATACACATACATATACTCAGTACACATAGTGTACTATAAAGACATACTTAATTAGCAACGACACATTATACACCGTATGGGCACATCTACATTATGTACAGTATCTATACATAATGTGGTCTATACATAGTAGTAATGTGAGGTGCAACAGATTATAAATTAACAGCAGATTGGTTGAGCAGCAGATAGATGTGCAAAGGTGCAACAGATTATCATTGCAGTGTCGTGGATTCATCGTATGGTGTCCAGTGATGAATAGGTTGTGTTAGTGCAGTGTGTGCGTGTAGTCAGTTGAACGGTGTTAAAGTGCAGTGCATGGCATGTTGTGTGAGTGGGAGTGTGATGTAGGTGAGTTATTTCTGACTTTATAGCCTGATAGCCTGAGGGAAAAAGCTGTCCCTCAGTCGGCTAGTGCGGGATCGGATGCTGCGGAGACGTCTCCCTGAGGGCAGCAGAGAGAGCAGTCTGTGGGACGGGTGGCTGGAGTCTTTGATAATCCTCCGGGCTTTCCTTGTAACCGCCTGGTGTAGATACTGGAGGGAGGGAAGCTCACTCCAACAATGTGGCGGGCAGTTGACACCCTTTGCAGAGCCCTGCGGTTGCCAGCGGTGCTGTTCCAAACCAGGCGGTGATACAGCCGGTCAGATGCTTCAACAGTGCAGGTGTAGAAGGACCTGAGGATTCTGGGGCTCGTTCCAAACTTCCTCAGCCGTCAGGAAGAAGAACGCTGATGTGCCTTCTTCAGATGATCTGTTGAGCAGACCATGTGAATCCTCAGTATTGAACGCCGAGGAACTTAAAGCTGGTCACCCGTTCCACAGGTGTCTTGTCGATGGTGATGGGTGTGTGTTCTCTGCTCTGTCTCCTGTAATCCACCACCAGCTCCTTGGTTTGTGATGTTGAGTAGAGGTGGTTCTCCTGGCACCATTTAGTAGGGTACTACCTCCTCTCTGTAGGCCGTCTCATCGTTGTCGGTGATAGGCCTATCACCGTTGTGTCTAGCAAATTTGACGATGACATTGGAGCTGTGTGTAGCTGTAATGTTGTTCAGGGAGTACAGGAGTGGGCTGAGGACGCAGCCCTGCGGTGCACCAGTGTTGAGGACCAGGGGAGATGAGGTGTTATTGCCCATTCTGACCACCTGACTTCTGCCTGTCAGGAATCCAGGATCCAGCTGCCAGAGATCTGTTCAGTCCTAGAGTTGGAGCTTCGCAACAGTGTGGCAGGCACTATAGTGTTAAATGCTGAACTATAATCCACGAACAGCATCCTCACATAGGTGTTCTTATTTTCCAGGTGGGAGAGAGCAGTGTGCAGGGTGAAGGCAATAGCATCGTCTGTGGAACGGTTACTGCGGTATGCAAATTGTAGTGGGTCCAGTGAAGCAGGCAGCACAGAGCAGATGTAGTCTCTGACTACAATACAGCAATCCCAACGGTTTCCATTAAAATACCATTATACACCATTAGCTTTTTCCAGTAAAACATTACAAAATGTATTTTTATTGTGTGTTTTGGGCATTTTTCCAATAGGATTTAACATCCCACCAATATAATCCATCACAAACCAGTACACACCATTATAGCTTCCATTAAAAAACCAATACAATTCCCATTATAACCATTAAACCCATTACATTTCTATTGTGTTTTGGGCCTTTTTCCAATAGGCCAGGGTTCATGAATGAATTATAGGGGTGTATGAGTAAAATGAGTAAACGCCGGAAGACTTTCCTAATGTGTAAAAGCAGTATTTTAGAAAGAGAAATTCAAAAAAAAAGAAGAATTGGGGAAAATCACTTTACGACACATTTACTCCCATTGTGTGAATAATATGTAATCATGTAATCTATAAAAAAGTAACTGTAATCTGATATGAGCATTTTACAAAGTAAATTACAAGTCTTAAAATCTAATTACAAGTACTTGTAATGCAGGTTATATGTAATCAGTTACTCCCCAGCACTGGAAACCACCCACTACACCCTAGCAACCACCTAGCAACGCCCTGGTAACCACCCTTGAGCTGCACTCACATGTTCATCGTAAAGTAAACAATCTTGTATTGT
>CM049873.1:35921396-35933896 GCA_027474115.1 Schizopygopsis malacanthus | reverse complement strand
GCACCGCCACATACCTCATATTTTGAATACCATAAATCAAACACACGAGCTGATATTAGGATAATTGCTGGGTGTCGTAACAGTGACCCGACGCAGGCAAAGATCAATAACAACCTATTGAGAAAGCCAGAGAGAGAAGCACTTGGTTTATGAGTAACGATCTTCTGCAGCTAATGCAATGATCTGCTGGCCATAAACAGGGTAATTAATGCAAACGAGGCCTGATTCAGAAAGCATGCATGCACGCAGTCCTGACGCCGGAGAAAGTTATTTACAATCCATTTGTTCAAATTGCAAGAAAGATACGAGGAAAACGAAAACGTCTTCTTTTAAATGATCTTTTCTCTGAGCGCCAGACAACACAGAACTTATTCACAACTACAGAAAACATGATGCATTTATGCATGAGGTAATTAATAAATGTCATATTTTGGTAGCTGCGGACTGACCTGTACACTGACTTTTAGCAACATCGAAATGCATATATTTGCATATGAGAAAATTAATATTTTAACCCCCATTTTTGTTTTTCACTATTTTAATCGCTTTTAAATGATGACCAATACATTTAGAAATTAAATTTAACTGTAAACCTTAAATATTTAGCTTTTAATAAGGAGCCCCATACATGACATACAGGGAAAAAAATATCTATATTTATAATAATATAGCCAATGTGTATTAGAGAAAAACATTTAATTCATAATGATTTCCCTCCATTTTAAATTCTTATTATCCAATGAAAAGTTGTTTTTTTTGCTTTTTTAAATAAAAGATCAAAAGGTTTAACAATGCAGATTAATTCTCAGCATTCTTTGATCATATTTACCAAGGGTGCCAATATTTTTGGCCATGACTGTATATATGTATATTCACTATTTACTAAATAACTTCCTCATTATATTTAATATTAGTGACCATGATTTACTCATTTGTTCCCTCATGCCAAATCAAAATACTACAACGTGGCCATGACTTATTACAACAAAGCAACAAATGCGTTTAACCGTGGATGAATGAGGGATAAAATAAGGGAGCTTATTAGTCGACAAGTTCTTAATTTATGGCCACAATGTAGTTTGTAGAGGGACGAAGACATAAGAGCTGCGTGTATGTAGTAAAATACACAGTTTTAGATGGAGATTGGTCTGTGGTCTACTCAAAAGTGTTTAATATCTTCCCTATTAATGGTCAGAATGGGGATATTGGCAGCACGGGCGAGGACAGAGACGGAGCGGATACCTCGACGCTGGGCGATGTGGAGTCCGTCGTGCCGCTGGAGGAGAAGCAAGCCGGAGGCATGGTGAAATTCGGATGGGTCAAAGGAGTTCTGGTGAGTTATTAACATGGATCATAACTGGCTTCACATGCGCTCTGACCGTGTGCTTGCGTTTGCAGGTGAGATGCATGCTGAATATCTGGGGTGTCATGCTGTTCATACGGCTGTCCTGGGTATTCGGACAAGCGGGGATAGGTGAGACCTTCATAAACACACAGCAGGATGCTCAATTACATTCAGCACACAAACTGAATTCTGCACATGTGCACGCACACAATCTGCGCTGCAGACAAACACACGAAATCCCAAAAGTGTTGGGTGTTTTTTTGCAGTGATGCCACAAAAGATGCATCTCAGTAATCAAAACCATGTCTTTTAGTGCATTTGAATAATTAGAAGGACCTTTTCCACTGAAGAAACGTATGAGGTTCGGGATGCCGAGCCGTCAAAGCCAATAAAGAAGCTTTATTTCGTGAGATTTGTGTCTCTTTCAGACATCTGGAGACTTTATAGAGTTCTCTTTGAAGATTGCAGTGTGTTCCTGAGAAGAAATAGAAACTCAAATGAGTGAATTATTGACACACAGTCAGTGTATGAAGCTACAAAACGAATGTGAAGACTCTTTTCATACGAGACACACAGAAAGCACACAGAACGCAGTTTTTCATACATTGACTTTGACATTGATCTTGGAACACTTTCTGCTTCTGATTGGTCACATCGGAGTACATTTAAGCAAGTTCTAAAACCAATTTCTAAAAAAAAAAATATTGCTGTTTTTAAACTCAGTATTTTAGGCTTGTTTTTCAATGCAAATTAATCTACAAACTCTTAAATCAAAATTAAGTATGAAGTCTTGTTTTTATATGATAACAAAAGATGGATATCTGCTAATGGCCTAAAAACATAAATAAATAAATCAACTAAATTAAAAACATTGTATATTTGTTCTTGTTTTAAACACTTAATTTTGTTGTTTCTCAGAAAACTAGACTTTATATGTTAATTTTGCATCTTTTTTTTTTCTTCTATTTCTGAAAACAATAAAAAGTTATTATACAGTTATAGGTCAAGGTCAAGGTTTCTTTATTTGTCACATAATAGTTATACAGGGTATAATTAGAAGTGAAATGTAATCGAATCAGGTCCGCTCAGTGGACAGTGCAAAATAATAAGAATACAAATTACATAAATTATTATAAATAGTTTTTTGCATTTAAATGTATTTTGATTTAGATATTTGTGCTAGAAAACAAGACAAAAAAACTGAGGAAGATTGCAATGCATGCAACATTTAAAGCATAACTTTAAAAATAATAATAAAAAAGCACCTAGCAATTTTTATATCTATTTGGCAACTTTTGATAAGCGACTTGCCTTTATTAATGCATGCATTTTCCATCTAAATTACACAGAAAGAGCAAATTAAAGACCCCTAGCACTACACACATCACGTGAACGGAGTTAGCTTACATTTGCAATTATTAAATGTAATAATCATAATAATAATTTAATAATTGAATCATTGTACCTGCGATTGTTGATGAGTAAGTACACTGTAAGAAAAATATCTAGAAAAATTGAAAACTATTATATAGTAATTTTCCAGGATATTATCCGTTGTAACCTGAAAACACAAAATAAAATACATAATTAAAAAATGCAGCTAAAAACATGTGAAAAATCAATAAGGAATATTCCTTAATATTAACAAAGTAGATTGTGTCTTATTTTACAGACTTCTCTTGTAGTGTAGCACAACTACTAATACACTGTATTAGTCACTCCAAATTGGTCGCACGTGCGACCTAATGGTGCGACTAACAGAAATCCCAGGGTGCACTGGTGCGTCCAGCCATTCGAGAAAAGAACAAAAAGTATCCGCGACTCAGAAACTCCGTGGTTCAACAAAAGACACCCCCGTTAGGCTTATATCGTGGTCTAAACCAATCAGAGACAGTGAAGGGCGGACCCCCCCTCTGATTGGCCGTGGTCCAGATATTCCTGTATGTGTGTGCGCGCGTTGACAAATGCGTCACGTGTGCTGCTGCAGTCAGACAGAGAGAAAGAGGTGAGTAGTAGAGATGCGTGCAGTGTTGCCAACTTAGCGACATTTAGCGCCTTTGTAGACCCCCATAGCAACTTTTTGTTTTCCAAAAAAAGCAACTAGTGACAAATGGAGTCTCTCAGAGTGTCTCTGTGATCGAGATCAGCGCGCTTTCTCTGCATCTGCTCTGTTCAGCGAGCGTCTGAGAGGAGCCCGTTCAGTTAAAACAGATATTACTGCTTCTCTAAATGTACATGCAAATATAGAAGAAATCACAGCACTGGAATTGTCTTGTCTTATATTGTGTATTATTTGATTTCATCAGACAACGGCTCAATACAATTATAAATTAGTATTTTTGTGCAGACTAGCTTCTTGGAAGGGAGAGCTGGTTATGAATTCTTAAAGGGACGTGTTTCAGTCATTATTTCATATTTATCCTGTTGACTGACAACATAAACAGTCAAATATATATAAAGTAAAACAGTTTTATTGAGAATTTGGCTGCATTAAAATTAGGGATGGGTACCGAAACCCGGTATTTAATCGGTCTCGGGGCTAAATTATAAAAGACCGGAGTATCGATAAGCTCTGATGTTAACGGTTCTGTTATCGGTACTGGAGAAATTAAGAAAACACACATACATTTATTATTGCTATATATACACATTATCTTGCAAATTCTATCCCGCCAGAGTCACCAGCTGTTTTTATATGCAATAATATTCAAACTCTTGTCTATGATGCATTTTTGCTATTCCCAAATCAGATCGCGCTCACGTGGATGAGTTCAGCACGCGCAACATGAAAGCCCTGTTTATGATAGAAGAGAGAACTAACCATTAAAACATGCTTACACTTTAGGCCTGTGGCTGTTATATTAAACTGAGTTTATTTAATGGGTTTTTAGCTTCTAAAGATTAAAGATTGTTGTAAAATGCCATCTTTACAGTTACTAAATTGCTGGACATGTTTGATAATAAAACGTTGAAAGTACAATCCACACGAGAGACGCTGTTCCTCAGGCTGAAGTGTGTGTGTGTACGCGCGTGCGTGCGTGCATGTGTGTGTGTGTTTGCGCGCGCGTGTGTGTGTGTGTTTGCGCGCGCGCGTTTGTGTGTGTTTGCGCGCGCGCGTGTGTGTGTGTGTGTGTGTGTGCGCGGCGCGCTCCAAAACAGACAAGCTTCGGGCGCGCAAAGTACACTAAAAACGGACGGCTTGTATTCACTTAAACACAGCTTCGGGCGGGAGAAAATTGTGCGTCCAAACAATGTTAATCAAAGAACAAAATCAAATACACACACTGAATAAAGTAAAGCTTTATGTAAAAACGGACGGCTTGGAGAGTATTCACTTAAACACAGTTTATATCATTTGTTTTATTAAAGTGAACTTTGTTTCTTTGTTCGTTCTTTATCTTATCTTAGTATATAAAACACTAAAAACAGCATTTCAAATTGATGTTTTATATTTATTTAATGAAATATTTATTTAACATTTCAGGAGAAAACTGCTAATCTATCATGAAATATATATTTCATCATATATGTGTATGTATGTATATATGTAATATTTTGTCTCAGTGACAGATTGGAGCTTCTTCTAATTAAAATGTTAATCAAAGAACAGTAATTTTTTTCCAAAGCGGCTTACAAATAAGAAAAAGTAACTAAAATTAAAAGTTAAAACTA
The DNA here is from genome assembly GCA_027474115.1 of Schizopygopsis malacanthus. NCBI lineage: Eukaryota > Metazoa > Chordata > Actinopteri > Cypriniformes > Cyprinidae > Schizopygopsis > Schizopygopsis malacanthus. The sequence continues at coordinate 35,928,879 of CM049873.1, read as the reverse complement.
TACAAAATACACACATTTAAGAAGATAAAGACATGAAATCACAGCTCTTAATAAACATTTAAATGAAAATGCTAAAAAAAATTCTAAATATTAAATCAAGAAAAGTAATAGCTTCTAACATAACACTAATAACTTCTTTTTTGCATAGTAAGAATTGGTTATAAAAATTAAAACTTTTTTTTTTTCATTATGTTTATCAATTATTTGGTAGTCTGTGGTGGGATGGGGGCACAGGATTGTTTTATGGGTTTAAGGGGGGGGGGTGAAACTGCACTAGAGCATCCCTTCGTTGACACAGTGGAAGATCTGATCAGAATCAGTTAGGGGGGGGGCACTAGAGCATCCCTTCGTTCAGACACATGGAAGATCTGATCATTAATGTTAGTAGACTCAGTTAGAGGGGGGGCACTAGAGCATCCCTTCGTTCAGACACAGTGGAAGATCTGATCAGAATCAGTGTAGGGGGGGGCACTAGAGCATCCCTTCGTTCAGACACAGTGGAAGATTGATCAGAATCAGTGTAGAGGGGGGGAGACATCCCTTCGTTCAGACACAGTGGAAGATGTATCAGAATAAAACACAAAAAAGTGTAGGGGGGGGGCATTTACAAATTGATGTTTTATATTTATTTAATGAAATATTTATTTAACATCCCTTCGTTCAGACACATGGAAGATCTGATAAGCTGCTAATAGAGGGGGGGGGGCACTAGATCATCCCTTCGTTCAGAAATATATATTTCATACACGTGTGTGTATGTATGTATATATGTATGGAAGTATGATCAGAATCAGTATAGAGGGGGGGGGGGGCACTAACATCCCTTACCGATAAGAATCAGACACAGTGGAAGATCGATAAGCAGTACTCGATAAGAGTAGTAATAGTAAAACCTAGGGGGGGGGCACTAGAGATACCCATCCCTAATTAAAATTCAGACACATGAGCACAGAGAAGATCTGATTAGACAGAACAGAACAGTAATTTTTTTCTTTACTTTTAGGGGGGGGGCATTTAGAGCATCCCTTCGCTTTTCAGACACATGGAAGAGCGGCTTGACAAATAAGAAAAAGTCTAAAATTAAAAGTTAAAACTATACATATTGTGGGGGGGGGGGCACTAGAGCATCCCTTCGTTCAGACACAGTGGAAGATCTAAACATCAGAATCAGCATACAACATTTAGGGGGGGGGCACTAGAGCATTTCCCTTCGCTAAAAAAAAATCTAAATATTTCAGACACAGTGGAAGATCTGATCAGAATCAGTTAGAGGGGGGGGGGCACTAGAGCATCCCTTCGTTCAGACACAGTGGAAGATCATAGTAAGAATTGGTTCAGACTCAGTGTGTGTGGGGGGGGGGGGTAAATACTTCTTTTTTTTCATTAGAGCATCCCTTCGTTCAGACACAGTGGAAGATCTGATCTGTGGTGGGATGGGGCGCAGGATTGTTTTATGGGTTTAAGGGGGGGGTTTAGGGGGGGGCACTAGAGCATCCCTTCGTTCAGACACAGTGGAAGATCTGATCAGACTCAGTGTGTGTGGGGGGGGGGGGCACTAGAGCATCCCTTCGTTCAGACACAGTGGAAGATCTGACAGAATCAGTGTAGAGGGGGGGGGCACTAGAGCATCCCTTCATCAGACACAGTGGAAGATCTGATCAGAATCATTAGAGGGGGGGGGGGCACTAGAGCATCCCTTCGTTCAGACACAGTGGAAGAGATCTGATCAGGGGGGGGGGGCACTAGAGCAGTGTGTCCCTGGGGGGGGGGGGGCACTAGAGCATCCCTTCGTTCAGACACAGTGGAAGATCTGATCAGAATCAGTGTAGAGGGGGGGGGGGGCACTAGAGATCCCTTCATCCCTTCGTTCAGACACAGTGGAAGATCTGATCAGACTCAGTGTAGAGGGGGGGGGGGGGCACTAGAGCATCCCTTCATTAGAGGGGGGGGGGCACTGGAAGCATCCCTTCATTCAGACACAGTGGAAGATCTGATCAGAATCAGTGTAGAGGGGGGGGGGGGCACTAGAGCATCCCTTCGTTCAGACACAGTGGAAGATCTGATCAATCAGTGTAGAGGGGGGGGGGGCACTAGAGCATCCCTTCGTTCAGACACAGTGGAAGATCTGATCAGAATCAGTGTAGAGGGGGGGGGGGTAGAGGGGGGGGGGGGGGCATCCCTTCATTCAGACACAGCATCCCTTGGAAGATCTCAGACACATGGAAGATCTGATAGAGGAGGGGGGGGGGGCACTAGAGCAGTGTAGAGGGGGGGGGGGGGCACTAGAGCATCCCTTCGTTCAGACACAGTGGAAGATCTGACTCAGAAGTGTAGAGGAGGGGGGGGGGGCAGTGTAGAGGGGGGGGGGGGGGCATCCCTTAGAGCATCCCTTCGTTCAGACACAGTGGAAGATCTGATCAGACTCAGTGTAAGGAGGGGGGGGGGGCACTAGAGCATCCCTTCATTCTAGAGCATCCCTTCAGTCAGACAAGATCTGATAAGACAGAATCAGTGTAGAGGGGGGGGGGGCACTAGAGGAGGGGGGGGGGGGGGGGGCACTAGCATCCCTTCGCATCCCTTCATTCAGACACAGTGGAAGATCTGATCAGAATCAGTGTAGAGGGGGGGGGGGGGACTCAGTGTAGAGCATCCCTTCGTTCAGGGGGGGGGGGGGACACAGTGGAAGATCTGCATCCCTTCAGAATCAGACACAGTGTAGAGGAGGGGGGGGGGATCTAGAGCATCCCTTCGTTCAGACTCAGTGGAAGAGGGGGGGGGGGGGGCACTAGAGCATCCCTTCATTCAGAGTGTGGGGGGGGCAAGTCTGGAAGATGTTGATGCTATAAGAGTGTGGTCAGCTGGTTTAGCCGAGGACAAAAGTCTGGAAGACAAATGTTACTAGAGAGAGTGTGGTCCTGGTTTATTCGAGGGGCATGTGACCAAAGATCAAGAAAGCTAAACTAAGGAGTTGGCCATGAGCCAGGGGCATGTGACTGCAATGGAGGCCCTTAAAACACTTAATTTAGATTTAATTTATCTTGAGATGTTTTAAGTTTAAATCTCTGCTAAGACATTGCACTTTAAGCACCAACACTTTTTCGAGATGTTCACCTTTCTTTAGCCCTTAAAACATTGTGCTTCTTAATTTAGATTTTATTTATCTTGAGATGTTTTAAGTTTAAGTCGTTTATCTCTGCTCAGTGAAGCACTTTCAGCACCAACACTTTTTCAGTAAGTAAAAATCCCTTGCACCTCTTGCCGGTAGAATTGTGCTTCAAAAAGTAAAGAACTTTAGCCCTGACCAGATTGTTAGTTAGTCGTTTACTAGAACAAATCTAAATTAACATTTGTAAAATATATTTTTGCCTATATAAAAATTTGGGTGCACCTAACTTTTGTGCCGGTGCACCTAAGAAAAAAAGTTAGTCTAGAGCCCTGCTATTATTTTACGAACAAATCTAAATTAACATTTGTAAAATATATTTTTGATGCAGACACACAATTCTGCATATAATGACATCATCGCGTAATGACATTTAATCCAGGTTTGAGTCTGGCTGTGTTCGGTCGGCCGCGGCGTGGAGCGCGGTGAAGGTCACTGCTGGGGTTTATGGAGCGTAACTAATGGCGCGTCAGAAGTTTGAGTTCCTAAGAAAGGTTCTGAGAAGAGTTCAGTTCCAGTCAGACACCTCGAGCTGCAGGCCAAACACATTACAGACCATCGTATTTAATGAGGTGTGAGTGACTCCAGGCGATGAGAGCTCTTATTACTCAACCATCTCGTTATAGCGCTGAACAAACACGCTAAGCGAAGCACGCTGCGTGCCTTTCACACCAAACGTGTGTGTTTATATTCTGTGAAAAGTACAAATTTGAGTCACCTTTAAGTGGTCATCCGATGCCCATTTTCCACAAGTTGATATGATTCTTTAGGGTCTTAATGAACATACTGATAAAAAATGTATAGCCTGAATGCATTGTAAGTCGCTCTGCTAAATGCATAAATGTAATGAAAAGTCTATAACATACTTTGGCTATAGTTTCTCAATGGTAGTGTAAAACACCTTTTTACCCTGTTAGAATCAGCTCTGTTTTCAGCACGCTGATCTAGTCCGTGTTGCTTTAAATGCTAATGAGCTCTGCTGACTCCGCCCCTCTCTTCCGTGGAGTGACAAGCAGACCGTAGATAAGTGTAGATCCCTATTCGACCGCTACAGATACGTTTACGCGTCAGCCATCTCGCATTCACTATAATAATAACTGAATATTCAAAGATATACACGCGTATAACTTGCTGTTTTAGACGTGCACAGTCAATGCGCTCAAAGATTCGCAGACCGTTACAAAAATGCCGGATGGCTTACGTATCGCGGCCCATAGAAACTGTCGATAATGAGGCATCTAGGTATATATATATATATATATATGGAGCAGACTAAACTTCAGCCGCGAGACTGGATAACTAGCACATAGGGATTTGCAAAGATTCATAAAAACCCGCTTCTCTGTAGATGAAGCTGGATCACGAATGATTTACGCGAACATAGATGCATTTATGTAGATTGGGGATTGGTGGATTCACTTCAAAGTGAAAGTAATGTTAATCCTCTGCGTCTTCAGCTGCTCAGGTGTCGGGAGTTAATGACGACTGCTTTATTCATTATTACATCCAACAACAAAATACTTCAATCGCTTAATCAGAGGCATTTTGTCTTCCCTGCACCGGAGGACAGCTCTCAGATCACTCGGGGGGCGGGGCTAAGGTGAGACGGACCTGTCAATCAACTCTGGTGGGAGGGGCCTGTACAGAACTACATCACTCTGACAGGAATCTCAGCCTGATTTGAGAAAGAGGATTTTAAAATAGTGATGAAAAGAAACACTGGGTGGATTTTTATTTTTATAGGATGGATGTGTACACACACATTTATGTTCAAACAACTTGTAAAGTGAATTTTGCATCCGATGACTCCTTTAAATAATACAAAGAAAACAAATAATTCAGCCAAAAATCACTCACCATCATGTGGTTCCAAACCCGTCGGACGTTCTTTCTTCACTGAAAAGGCTCATTGGATGTATTCCGGCTCATATTAAACCATAAAGGTGTGTTATGTTACCTGACAAAGCCTCTGTGTTGCAGGTTTGGGGATAGTGGTCGTGTTATTGAGCACTGTGGTGACCAGTGTGACCTGTCTGTCCATGTCAGCTATATGCACCAACGGAGTGGTACGAGGAGGTAAAGCACACTTTTAATGAGTATAGCAACTAAATCAGGTCTTCATCTGATCTCACGGAGCGTGTTTGTGCTCTAGGTGGAGCGTATTATCTGATTTCACGGAGTTTGGGACCAGAATTCGGCGGCTCCATCGGTCTGATCTTTGCGTTCGCCAACGCCGTGGCCGTGGCCATGTATGTGGTGGGGTTTGCTGAAACTGTGGTGGAGCTTCTCAAGGTACAAACATATAAAACTGATCAAACCAGCATGCAAATTCAGCTGGTTCAGTCCGAATCTAATACGCTCTGTTCAGGAAAACAACGCGCTGATAGTGGACCCAGTGAATGACATCAGGATCATCGGCTGTATAACGGTGGTTCTGCTGATGGGCATCACCGTGGCGGGAATGGAGTGGGAGGCCAAGGTAAGGCCAGGAGCATGCTGGGATTGAGTTTTAGGCATGACAGCAGGATTGAGATCCTTCTCTCTCTCTCTATAGGCTCAGGTCGCTCTGTTGGTGATCCTGTTGGTGGCTATTGCCAATGTATTTGTGGGAACAGTGATTCCCTCCACACAAGACAAGCGCTCCAAAGGCTTCTTTAACTATCACGGTGAGACAAGAAACGCTGAAAACTGTGCCTGAGAAGCATCAGGACCATATTTCCATTGCCGCTTTTCAATATCTGAGTAAATCCCTGAGGGTCGTTCATGCAGAACATGTTTTTGTATGATTTTTCATTGTTTTTCTATGTAACCATACGGACGTGTCGGACTGTTGCGCTTATATCTTGCATCTTTTTCAGGGTTTCACGCGTGATACAGTGTTATAAAAGTTAAAAGTTTAACTTAACAAAAAGTTAATATTTTATCTCATATAAAATATCTCATATTTTAACATGCATTCCATGTGAATTCCTAGAAACGTAATGAGCGATGTTTATAGTTTATGATTAACTCAATCCGAGCAGCTGAATCCTTTGCCATCTTCAAGAACGGCTTCCATCTTTATTTGACCCTCTAACTCTAGCACTCTCTATTCTAATTCTATTGTATCTATCCATCTTCTTTTTATATAAACACACACACACATACATACACACACACGCACGCACGCGCACACACACACACACTTACACTCACTCACACAGACACAGACAGACACAGACACACACACAGACACGCACGCACGCACGCACGCACGCACACACACGCACACAGACACAGGCACGCGCACACACACACAGACACAGACACACACACACACACATACACACACATACACACACAGACACGCACGCACACACACACACACACACAGACACACACACACACACATACACACACATACACACACAGACACACACACACACACACACGCACACACACACACACACAGACACAGACACACACAGGCACGCGCACACACACACACAGACACAGACACACACAGACACACACACACACACACACACATACACACAGACACACACGCACACAGACACACGCACGCACACACACACACACAGACACACACACAGACACACACACGCACGCACGCACGCACACACACGCACACAGACACAGACACACACACACACACACACACACACACACACACACACACACACACACACACACACACACACACACACACACACGCACGCACGCACACACACACACACACGCACACACACACAGACACAGACACACACAGGCACGCGCACACACACACACACACAGACACACACAGACACACACACACACACACACACACACACATACACACACGCATGCACGCACACAGACACACGCACGCACGCACGCAACACACACACACACACACACACACACACACACACTACAGTTGTTTATTGTTGCTAACCCCCTTAATGGCCCTTTATAGTTATTTACTGTTACTCACCCGAAACAAAAACCCAACGTTTTGGAGCTTGATGAGACTAATAGAACAAATACTCCCAGAAAACATGTTTAAATCTGGTCAAAAATAATTAAAAATGATGTCAGAGCAATTCAAATCACTATGTTGATGAAGTAGGAACAGAGACGGGTTAAACAGAAAGTGCAGGAAAAAGACTTCGGGGACATTTCCACAACAATGATCTTAAAGTGGAAAAACTCTACAAACGCTGTATCATGCACATCAGGCCAGTAGCTGGCGGTGTCACGGTATATAGAAACATGTGAGTAGTTTACACAGAGATAATAACAGTAATCATGCACTTTGATATCCCTTTAAAACGTTTG
>CM049873.1:35896396-35913896 GCA_027474115.1 Schizopygopsis malacanthus | reverse complement strand
TCTCAGTTCATCTCAGATCAGGATGAGTTTGTTTCTTCATCAGGTTTGTAGAAATGTGTCTCAGCAATGGATGCTCTGCAGTGAATGGGTGCCGTCAGAATGAGTTTCCCGATGAATGCGGCTAAAGTCTCTCGGAAGAGAGGGGCGGAGTCAGCAGAGCTCATTAGCATTTAAAGGGACATGCACCGAAACGGCTCGCAGTGATCAGAGCTGTTTCTAACAGGGTAAAACGGTGTTGTTTTATGCTAACATTGAGAAATTTGAACCAAAGTATGATATAGACTTTTCATTAAGACATATAATTTTTAGGGTGAACCAAATTTTTATTGATATGTTATTTTAATAAAATATAAAATATTAAAGATTCACATCAACTTGTGGACAATGGGCATTCGATGACCCCTTTAATGAGGGGACACTGGCCAATAGGAGCACAGAAGCGCCTTGCTTCCAAACAAGCTGTAACGAGTAACTGACGTAGTTATCGCTGGGTATGAGACTCGATATCGTATCGTGACGAACCATCCTATGTTTTACAATGGAGGGAATGTTTGTGGCGCTATGGCTATGATGTTTTCTCGAGGGATTACCACAGCCGAGTGAAAAAAGGTCAAGTAAATACTATTTTACCTCAGTTTTCTTTATGCTTATGCAATCCAGATGTGTCCACTGTCAGGTTTTCTTTCTTTTTTGGGCTTTTCGGACGATATGCTAGCCATTGTTTGTTTACGCTCATATCTGTCTAGTCTTGCGTTATCGATGACAGCGAAATTAATGATGGGATACTTTAGTTAAAACGTCTTAATGCTGGATGTGTTTCAGCTTTCGTCTTCTCCAGATGTTGACTGTGGACTGGAGCGGTGTGATGTTTGTATCAGACTCTCATTCTGACGGCACCCATTCACTGCAGAGACACTGATAAGTTAAAGACGTGATCCATATATCAGATGATTTAAAGTAAATGTTCACCCCAGTTCAAACGTTGGTCTTCTCCAGATGATAACTGATGGATGTTTTTATCAGACTCTCATTCTGACGGCACCCATTCACCGCAGAGCATCCATCGCTGAGACACTGGTGCAGTGCTAAATGATGAATATGTAATATTGTGTGATTGTCAGAGGAAATGGAGCGCATGATCATGGAGCAGCAGGCGCTGGAGATGGAGGAGGATGACTTTCAGTCACACGGAGGAAAATGGTTCTTCAACAGGTCCAAGAAAATCTCCAAAAAAGAGCCGAGCAGCAGAAGTACGTCCGCTCGTTCTCCTCTCTCTGAACGTCTTTAATGCATTACATGAATCCTACTCGGAGACGTTCTGCGAGTGCATCCATCGGGCTAATACAAGCTGATTAAATGTGCCTCAGTAAAACCGTCTGAGCGGTTATAATCTAATAGTCTGGTCTCACGGAGCACACCGGCCTGGGTTAGGCTCCGCGTCTCGTCTTAATGAGCTCAAACTTAATGACCTCTTCTCAACAGATTCAATCATTGGGTCACAGGTCATTCAGCAGGCGCTCGGATCACTAACGACTCAAACACTCATTTGCTGGTCTTTTGTGCTGATGTCTCTAATCACGGCGGTCTAATAAAGCACACATAGTGGCTGTAAACATATCTGGACACTTAATTAAAGACACATGGATTTACATTAAACAACTAAATGTCAAAACAAGTGCAATTTATTTTAAACAAACACAACGCACGCTACTATCACGGAGATACTATTATAGTTTTTACTAAAAGTCTGAATTATTTTTGAATTTTAAAGTTTCTATAATTGTATTAATTGTGTCTATATGTCTGTAAAGTTCAGTCATTTTAGCAAATCAAAAATGAAAATAAGACATCTTTCCTTGGCAACTAGCTGAAATATATTTTTAAAGCTCTTTAGATATTTTTTTCAGGAAATGTTTATTTCATTTCAAGGATCAAAAATATTGTTTTAATGGTTTTAGTTAACAGTAATAGTGAGATTTGTAATTTTAATTTTTTTCAGTAAACATTATTGTTTTTTGAAGCTATCTTTTAAATGGTTTTATTGAAGAATAGAATTAAAAGACACTTTTTTAACAAAACATTCCTCAATATGAAGTTTTCTAGATTTCAACAATATGAGACAATAAATATATTAATCGAAATGAACACTTGGACATCGTTAAAATCCTTTAAAACATGGTTTAGAAAGTGAATTTAGTTCTGAAAGACATAATGTGAGTGCAGATGCTACTCGATTTAATACTGCAATTAAATGATTGACTTCGGCGTCAATAAATGCAGACTCACATTAGCTTTGGTAGACATTGACACTAAACAGCGTCACCTGAGCTTTCTGTCGTCCTCAGTTCCTCCGGATCTTCCTCAGACAGCGGATCTGGCCAAGATGAACCAGCGTCTGGTGGAGGCCAGCAGTCAGTTCAAGAAGAAACAGGACAAAGGGACGATCGACGTCTGGTGGCTGTTCGATGACGGAGGTGAGCGCGGCCGTGTTCTTCTCTTCTGTCAGGTCTGAAGCGGCGTGATGCTGATGGTCTCGGTGTTCTGCAGGTCTCACGCTTCTCCTGCCTTATATTCTGACCACGAGGAAGAAGTGGAGCGACTGCAAGCTCAGGATCTTCATCGCCGGCCAGCCTGAGCGCATCGAACAGGACCGAGAGGAGTATGTCAGAATACACTCAGATGATGGACGCTGACGTTAACATAGCTACTTACATGGAACACAATTACAGAATAAATGCAACTGTAATCTGCTACTCAGAAAAAAATGTGTAATTCAATCACAGATATGAAAATATTACAAAGGGGGAATATTTTCACACATATACAGATTTAATTGAATTCTTTCCCAGATTGCATTGAGTGCTTTTAAATATAAGATAGCATTTTTTTCAGGACATGCTTATTTTATTTCCTATTTGAGTTAATGTAAAACATTACTAAATTAATAAAGTTACTGAAATAGTTATAGCAGTTTTAATATGGTAACTAAAATGTGATCTATAACCTATAATTATTATATTTCCGAAGTTTCCTTCCCAGCACTGCTAGTGACCCGTGTGTTTCTCCGTCAGAATGCAGGAACTCCTGAAGAAGTTCAGGATCAAATGTGCCGACGTCAAAGTGATCACAGACATCCACGTCAGACCGAGCACAGAGAGGTGTGAACAACACACACACACACGCAATTAATCCTCATTCACTGACACGCCCCACACGCTCCCAATGCACTCTCTCACTCTGTGTGTGTGTGTCTCTCTGTGTGTGTGTGTGTCTGTCTGTCTCTGTGTGTGTGTGTGTCTCTCTGTGTGTGCGCATGTCTCTGTGTCTGTCTGTGTGTGTGTCTCTCTCTCTGTGTGTGTGTGTGTCTGTCTGTGTGTGTCTTTCTTGGTCTGTGTGTGCGTGTCTGTCTGTCTGTCTCTGTGTGTGTATGTGTGTGTCTATATGTGTGTGTGCATGCGTCTCTGTCTGTGTGTGTGTCGGTCCGTCTGTGTCTCTGTCTGTCGGTCCATCCGTGTGTGTGTGTGTGTGTCTGTCCGTCCGTGTTTGTCTGTGTGTGTCTCTCTCTGTCTGTGTGTGTGTGTCTGTCTGTGTGTGTGTGTCTGTCTGTCTGTGTCTCTCTCTGTCTGTGTGTGCGTGTGTGTCTGTGTGTGTGTGTGTCTGTCTGTGTGTGTCTGTCTGTGTGTCGTGTGTCTCTGTGTGTGTGTGTGTGTCTGTGTGTGTGTGTGTGTGTGTGTGTGTGTGTGTGTGTGTGTGTGTTAGCTGGAAGCTGTTCGAGGACATGATCGAGCCGTTCCGGATGCACGAGGGTTCAAAGGAGACGTTGCAGGCTGAAGCTCTGAGGAAAGAACATCCCTGGAAGATCACAGACGCCGAGCTGGACGTCTTTGAGGAGAAGGTAGAATCCCAGAGACCTGCATTAGTGACGAACATTACCCACAACCCCTTGCACAAGAAGAGGAGTGTGTGACTGTTCATTCAAATGGAGAAACAAAGCTGCCACAGCAGTTAATCATTGTGTTAATGCAGTAATAGTATGTGCTGGTCAAAAGTTTGCAATAATTAAGATTCTTTAGTGTTTCTGAAAGAGTCTCTTCTGCTCATCAAGGCTGCATTTATTTGATCAAAATACAGTAAAAATATGAAATATTATAAAAGAACTGTTTCTATGTGAATGTGTTAAAGTGTAATTTATTTCTGTATTTTCAGCATCATTACTGCAGTCTTCAGTGTCACATGATCTTCAGAAATCATAATAATATGCTGCTCAAGAAACATTTCTGATTATTATCAATGTTGAAAACAGTCGTGCTGCACAATATTTGTGTCAAAAACAAAAAATCCTAATTATTCCAGTAGTTTGGCTGGTGATGTATTTAAGTGAACTAAAGGACTAAACTGGAGCGATCAATGACACGAGTGTGTGCTGTACTCTCCACAGACGATGCTGCAGGTGCGTCTCAATGAACTTCTTCAGGAGAGCTCCAGAGCAGCCAAACTCGTCCTGGTGTGAGTAACCCTCATCAGTGTGTGTGTGTGTGTGTGTGTGTGTGTGTGTGATCATGTGACTCACGTGTGTGTGTGTGTGTGTGTGTGTGTGTGTGATCATGTGACTCACGTGTGTGTGTGTGTGTGTGTGTGTGATCATGTGACTCACGTGTGTGTGTGTGATCATGTGACTCACGTGTGTGTGTGTGTGTGATCATGTGACTCACGTGTGTGTGTGATCATGTGACTCACGTGTGTGTGTGTGTGTGTGTGTGTGTGTGTGTGATCATGTGACTCACGTGTGTGTGTGTGTGATCATGTGACTCACGTGTGTGTGTGTGTGTGTGTGTGTGTGTGTGTGTGTGATCATGTGACTCACGTGTGTGTGTGTGTGTGTGTGTGTGTGTGTTACAGGAGCATGCCCATCGCCCGTAAAGGCTCCGTCTCTGATCATCTGTACATGGCCTGGCTAGATGCGCTCACCAAAAATCTACCGCCGACCGTCCTGATACGAGGAAACCATCAGAGTGTGCTGACCTTCTACTCCTGAAGAACAGAACACACACACACACACACTCACACACACACACGTGCACACACACACACGCACGCACGCATGCACACACACTCACTCACACACACACACGCGCACACACACACACACGCACGCACGCACACACTGACACTCACACACACACACGCACGCATGCACACACGCACACACACACACACAGACACACACACCCGCACGAACGCACGCACACACACAGACACACACGCACTCACACACACACACACACGCACACACACACACACACACACACACACACACACACACACACACACACACACACACACACACACACATTTCGTATTCAACAGCATAACATTCATGCATATTGTACATGAAAAATGAATCCATCTATATCTTGACTTATTTGATCAGACATTTTTATATGAAGTAACAGTAAAAGTACTAATTAATAAAGCCATTCACTGAATTTAGCATAAGATAAGGAATACTGTATATGAAGAATGAACCCATGATCTGTATTTATTATTTGATCAGACTGCCAATAGAAACTTTTCTTATGATCAATGCTGAAAACTGCTTTTGCTGCTTAATATATTTGTGAAAACTGTGATATATATATATATATATACTACCCTTCAAAAGTTCAGGGTAAGTGTGATACAAAAATGAAACGAAATATACACTTCTAGTCAGCAAGGATGCATAAAATTGATAAAGTCATAGAAGAGACATTTATAATGTTGACTTTGATTTCAAATAAATTAAGATTGTTAAAACTTTCTATTCTTCAATAAACACCAAAATATATTTGTACATAAAACAACATGAAGCATTCTGAATAAAAGCCCCTGAGTGAATTTAACACGCCACATCATGAGATATAAAGAGCATGATTTAAACATGTATACTGTGATGAAGACTATTCAGTGTGCACTACACAGTATGCACTGTGACTCTATACTGCCCTCTGCTGGAACAACCACAGCAGGTCTAAAAGCACTTTACTGAGGGATCAAGCACAGTGTGTTCATACACTAATGATTGCTGATCTTATGTCTATTTCTGTGGTACTGGGAAAGACTGTGTGAAATTATGTCAGGCTATATTCATTCTCAAGGACATACAAATGTTTCTCACAGTAAATAAACCAATTTTTGAAAAATTAATTTGAGTCTCAAAAGTGTTTGCTAGTTTTAAACTAATTTCTCGTTTAATTACGTTATAGTACTTGAAAAAACACCCCAGAATGACACCGTCACTGTTTGAATGTGATATTTCTGATTAATAGTGTATTGTGATTTAAAGCAGCGAGTTAACGGTCTAATAGTATTTTGAAGGAAACGTCGTTAGTATTTTTAACGGTTGATTCCAAACGAACTGTGAATGGAAACGACGCGTTTGTACGAATATTCGACGTATAACAGTTGTCTTCAGATCAGGGTGATTATTATATAAGTAATTAATTTTACCTGAGTATTTAACGCTGACGACGCCGCCGTCGTGTCGAGTTTCGCGCCGTTTAACGGTCGTTCACATCAACGGAACGCGATGGACGATGAGTTCAAACAGATTGACTGACCGTTAGAGAACTACACCGCACAAAAACTACAACTCCCAGAATGCAAACAACAACAACAACAAATATGGCGGAGTAACTTACCGTTGAAGATGTTGATTTTGCACGTTTCTGTGGCCGCTGTTCGCGGTTTGAACGGATTTTGTCTCGGACGCGGTGTTGGAGGTCAGCTGCTCTTTAACTTCACGACTGAACAGCGAAATAACCGTTAATAACGGACAGCAGCGCGACGCTCCGTGATATCACAGCCGCTACACTTTACCTCAGCACCTCATTTAACTCTTTATTCATAACGTGCTGGCTATGTTATGAATAACAGAATAACAATGTGATTCTCCACTGCTTTAAATGTGATATCGCTTCTAGTTGCATTGATAATGAGAAGGGAATGAATGTAAGGTTCGTACATATGTCTGCTGTATAATGTGCTACATTGATAAACGGTGACAAAAACGTCACAAGGGATCTTCTAGTTTAATAATGACGACTAATTTAATTTTATGAAATAACACGTGACCCTGCAACACAAAAGCAGTCATAACAGCACCGGTATATTTGTACAACAATACATTGTATGGGTCAAAATTATATATTTTTATTTTATGCCAAAAATCATTAGGATATTAAGATCATGTTCCATGAAGATATTCCTACCGTAAATATATCCAAACGTAATTATTGTTTATTAATATGCATTGCTAAGAACTTCATTTGAACAACTTTAAAGATGATTTTCTCAATATTTAGATTTTTTTGCACCCTCAGATTCCAGATTTACAAATATTCTCCAAACCATACATCAATAGAAATATGATTTATTCAGCTTTCAGGTGATGTATAAAGCTTATGCATAACTCCTTCTGAATGCTCCAGTGTCATTGAAATGAACCGTTGCACATCTTCTTGTTCACGTAGCTCCAGGGTTGCCAGGTTTTCGCAACAAAACCCGCACATTTGTTATTCAAAAATATGCCAATCGCGTTTCGAGGGGGTCCCTGAGTAAATTTGTTTTCCGGAGGGTAAACTATGCTTTTTTGGCGTTGTTTCCCTGATAATATTCGCATGTCAGGTGCTGAATATCGAGTTTTTGGGGTCGCTTCCACCCGCGGCAACAGTAAAGTCAAATTCCGCGGACTTGGCAACACTACGCAGCACCCACCCCTTTCCCGCCGATTCAATTCAAATAAACCGCGCTTCCTCAGCATTCTGGCGCGCTTTATTCATTCATTCTGTCGCCTCAGCCGCGCTCGTCAGTAAAATGCCCTGCTCTGAAGTTACAGACGCGGTTTCTCCGCAGAAGAGATACAAGAGCGATGCTGTGAACGGACACGAAGATCTAAAGGTGCTCAAATTCGCCAAGCTGACAGAGAACGCCACGACACCGAGCCGAGGATCGAACCGAGCCGCGGGATTCGACCTGTACAGGTGACTCGACCCGGACCCGGCGCCGCTGGCAGATCAACGCTGTGTCTCTGTGTTCTGCTCATGCATGCTGTTCTGCACGCTTAGATTCATGCAGAATACCCGTTTGCAGTGTTTCCCGCTCTTTAGTTTTCTTATTTCTGTATTTTTAACGTGCAGAAAACATCTTCACTGGCAGTATATAGTGTGCACTTGATGAACTGTTCTGCGTGCTCATGCATGCTGCTGTGCACGTGGTTAGATTCATGCACAATTCCTCGTTTTTATGCTCCTCGTCCTGCAGATAACGCGTGTAATTCTAGTATTTACTGCTGCTTTAGTGCATTCGATGAACGGATGTGTTCTGCGCATGCGCACTGCTGCTCTGCCCATCATGTTGTTGCACTGTGATTAGATACAGTGTTCTGTACATGCATGCTGCACTGCTTATGTATATATTTCTCTCTTAATTCGGCGTTTTTATGCTCTTCGTCCTGCAGAAGATTCTTTACATTCCAGGATTTACTGCTGCTTCAGTGCACTTGATGAACGGATTAGATAGTGTTGTGCGCATGCGCACTGCCCATCATGCATCTTTCTTAATTCTGCGTTTTAGTGCTTTTGACCTGTAGAGGAGTCTTAAATTCCAGGATTCATTAGTGCATGTGATACACCATGAAATGCATGCCACACTGCTTCTGTTTAGATTAATGCATATTTATTCTGTATTCTCAGTGCATTTGTGAGCTGTGTCACACAGATCCTCGTGTGTGTGTGTGTTTCAGTGCATATGACTACAGCATCGGACCGATGGACAAGGCTCTGGTCAAGACGGACATCCAGATCGCGGTTCCACACGGATGCTACGGCCGAGTCGGTGAGCGAGAGCTACAGAAGTGTGTGTCATCGGTCCAGAATCTGTGTGTGTTTCTCCTCATTAACACTCTTGTGTTGCAGCTCCTCGCTCGGGTCTCGCCGTGAAGCACTTCATCGATGTTGGCGGTACGTCGCTCGTCAATCACAGGATAATGTGATGTTTTGCTGTGATCTCACATCATGTGTCGTGTCTCTACAGCTGGCGTGGTGGATGAAGACTACCGGGGGAATCTGGGAGTCGTGCTCTTCAACTTCAGCAAAGAGCCGTTTGAAGGTGAGACCGCAGATCCGAATCATGCGTCTGCAATCTAAAGCTCTTCAATCAGAGCATGGCATTAAATATTGCATGCACTATACAACAATGCCTCATTTTTCAGTACAAGCGAGTACTTGAGCGAGCGTGATTTCTACACGACACGCGGGGGATCATTTTTTAAAGGGATCATATGTTGCTATTTCGAATATCATTATTTGGTGTAACAATATGTAGACATGCTTTAATGTAAAAAATATATATATTTTCAAATACTGTACATTATATGTCCTGCCTCTCTCAAACACTTAGTTTTCTACAAAGTCCCTCCTTCAAACAAGCATAAGTCTGCTCTGATTGGTCAACTGACCCAGTGCATTGTGATTGGCCGAGCACCTCAAGCAGTCGTCGGAAAGTAACGCCCCTTTCTATAATCGCCAGCTTCAGCTTTCAAAAGTAAAGACAGTTAATAATGTCATTAGTTTTATCATCAGTTCAAACCCGAGAGGAACAGAGTCACGGGACAGACACAGTGATGAAGCTCGTATGTGTTTGACCACAAGCTCCCTCTCACACACACACACGACGCTGCGCTGTGATCTCTCTCTCACACACACTCACACACGACGCTGCGCTGTGATTCTCTCTCTCTCACACACACTCACACACGACACTGCGCTGTGATTCTCACATACACACACACACACACTCTCTCTCTCACTCTGCGCTGTGATCTCTCTCTCACACACACGATGCTGCGCTGTGATTCTCTACACACACACACACACTCTCTCTCTCTCACACGATGCTGCGCTGTGATCCTCTCTTACACACGACCTCTCTCTCACACACACACACACTCTCTCTCTCACATGATGCTGCGCTGTGATCCTCTCTCTCACACACGACGCTGCGCTGTGATTCTCACATACACACACACACACACACTCTCTCTCACACACGATGCTGCGCTGTGATCCTCTCTCTCACACACACACGACGCTGCGCTGTGACCCTCTCTCTCACACACACGACGCTGCGCTGTGATTCTCTCTCACACACACGACGCTGCACTGTGATCCTCTCTCACACACACTACGCTGCGACCCTCTCTCTCTCTCACACGCACACACACTACACTGTGACCCTCTCTCTCTCTCACACACACGACGCTGCACTGTGATTCTCTCACACACACACACACACGACGCTGTGATCCTCTCTCCCCCTCTCACACACACGACTGCGCTGTGACCCTCTCCCCCTCTCACACACACGACGCTGCGATCCTCTCTCACACCACACTACGCTGCGACCCTCGCTCTCTCACACATGATGCTGCGCTGTTACCCTCTCTCTCCCCCTCACACACACACGATGCTGCGCTGTTACCCTCTCTCTCTCACACACACGACACTGTGATCCTCTCTCTCTCTCTCACATAAACACACGACGTGCAAAACTCAGCATTTCAATAGCAAATGCTTAAACTAATAACAAAACACAGTCGCTGATTCAGAAGCACAGATTGTCTCCTAGCTTCACCAAACGCTCGTCCATAATCTTCCCACATCGTGACGTAAACACGTGCGGCGTGTTTAAATGAGCGTGGACGAGTCTTAACTTTGAAAAAGAATATCTCTTTGGTTTTGAGACTTTAGTCTTTGTAACTTCAGGGATATTATCTACGCACAGCGTGTAACTCTGGACTCTGTTTGCAGTGAAGAAAGGCGAGCGCATCGCTCAGCTGATCTGTGAGAGAATCTGTTACCCGGAGCTGCAGGAGCTACAGGTACACGCTGCTCTCGTTAACTCCTTCGTTAGTCGCTTCCGCTGTGTTTACATCATGTGTTCTGCTTTCAGACGCTGGATGAGACGGAGAGAGGAGCGGGAGGCTTCGGCTCCACCGGCACCAACTGAACCGGTTACTGTGTTTAATGTAATGCTGGGAAATGTTATTTCTTTTAATTAGCTCTCAGTAAAAGTTATTTGTAAAAAAACAACACATGCACACATGTTGGAAGTTTTTCTTTGGTCACTAAAGAATAAATTATAATAGACATGTAAGGTGTTTTTTTTTGTGCTGTAGCTATTTTCATGTTATGCTACAGCATTTAGATGCAACCCTAATTAAACACCTGATCCAACTAATCACCCAAGCATCAATTAGTGCACAACAATACTAAATACTGGACTTTGAATTAGCACAAGTTTGGTTTCTTTCTGATTGATCGTTGATCTCAGTTTTTGAGTGAAAATGGCCAAAGTTATCCACAAATAATGCTTTTCGCAGTCAAAGGCCTGTGATCATTCGGCTCAAAAAACAAATTGGATAAAAACAAGAACTCTAAGATTTGCCGATATTATAGCATAACGAGACTTAAAATCTGGGCATTTCTGACCAGAAGATCCTAAATTGATCCGCTGCAGGACCGTTCATACAGATATGAACAGAGACGACTCGCTCTAGAGCGGTCCTCTGGGAGATTTCCTCCGATCCATATATTCTCTGAACTTTAAAATCCATGTCTAAGAAGTGTAATATTTGAGAGCTGAGCTGAGGGCAAACGTTTTAGCTCTAATCAGCCAATATTGTCTTAAATAACCTGGACAGCATCTCTTATAACACGGGATTCTGACCAAATATCTGCCATCTTGATTTGAGTTTAGGACATGTTAGTTAATAAATACCTTAAATGAGCTTGTAAAACAAATATCTTTAAAATGAATTCTGTGCAGAGCTCGTCACCTGTTTACATCCGAGGCTCAAATATTAAAGAGTTGTGGCACGTTTGATCTTTACATCATTTACTGACTGACCTCAACATTTAGAGATTTTTGTCGAGGTCATATACACAAAATATTAAAGCGCTTTATACACAAAGGTGACTTGATAAGAGATTTAGCTTGTTTTAAAGATGATAATCTGAATTACACCCGTCACATTAACCTTGCTGTATCATAAATGTCTATTTTGATCAAGTAAGTGTCAGAATAACTGCAGTCATATCTCCAGATGAACACTTTACTTGATTCTCCATCAATCATGTTCATTTCTTAATCATCATCGCATTGCATCATCTTACTAACACAATCATAGATATAGTCTGATTAAAATTGAGCTGGTTTTGTTTTATATTCTCGGACAATATATTGCACAAAATCAGTCATAAGTGTCAATTTGTTGAATTTGAGATTTATGCATCATCTGAATAAATAATATTTCTATTGATGTATGGTTTGGACAATATTTGAAAGGGTGCAAAAAAATCTAAATATTGAGAAAATCATCTTTAAAGTTGTTCAAATTAAGTTCTTAGCAATGCATATTACTAATCAATAATTAAGTTTTGATATATTTACGGTAGGAATATCTAATGATTTTTGGCATATAATTTTGACTCATACAGTGTATTGCCCAAATATAGCTGTGCTGTTATGACTGCGTCTGCTCCAGCGACTCGTAGAAGCACTCATAAAAACAACTTTCTTGTAATATCAACTGTTATGATTTTAAAAAGATATGATTTTTTTGTCTGTTTGATATGTCAGGCTTTAACACTACCACAGAATTACCAATAAATGTACCGCAGCAGTATAATTACCACGATCCAGACCGAGTGATTCTGTCGCACGTACAACCAAAAATATGTATTTATTGTGAATGTACATCTAACCCCCCCCCACGAGTGTGAAGACAGAACGTGGTCGTATCACCTCAGTGCATATGAGTCACAGAAACACCGTTTACAAGTAGTTGGTCATTATAAGAAGCACCATTACACACCCCTGCGTTCCAGAGGTCCTCTAATGCGTTCGCGAGTAAAAGAGTGACACGGTTACAGTATACACACACTTCAACTACATGGACAGGGTTTCTGCGGGGCTTACACGATCCGAAGGCTTACACATGGAATCAGAGCAGAACGTCTGCAAAAGCGAATAGTACTTCTGTCTTGTTTTCCAGCACAAATATCTAAACATGTTTAAATCGAGATACGTTTACTGGAGATGCTAAGTGAACAAGTTTCGCTAAGTTTCGTTGATGTTAAGTTTCGATTGTACAGCTCTTTAGTCAGCAGCTTCTGTGTAAAATGTGCTTTAAAAATAAAATAGCCTTGCCTTCAAAAACTTTGGACATTTGTGCCGGAAAACAAGACCAAACACTGAGTTCAGTAAGACACAGTAACAGTTGTGTACATATTCTAGTGTTTCTGAGCACAGATATTATGTTTTTGTTTTGCATAATGAATGAAAAGTAATGGAGATCTTGGAAGTGGTGCTGATGGATTTACATTCAGGGAGCATATTGACGTATTGTGTCCCGTTCGATTAGTTCCTAGCGTTTTCCTGACCTTCGTAAGCGCCGCAGAAACCCTGTTAGAATAGTTTCAGAGAACAGAAAGGCTAGCGTCGGGCCGCCGCAGACGGCGTGGGTCGGTTATTACAGCGCATGAATCTACGCGTTCACGTGACTAGCACCGGTAAGATACGATAGACTGAGCCAGAGCGAGAAGCTTCCGTCCGTTCCTCCGCGGCGGCGCTGGGAGTGTGTTATATGTAGGGTTGGGGATCTGTAAAATTACAAATCAATTCCTTTAATTTTTAGGTGGAGAATCGTTAAATATGATACTCAAAAACACTGCTGTAACGAAAAAATTACATTCAAAACACTAAATTCCACTTGAGTGAGTCATCAATTCACTGTGTAACGAAACGAGCTTGAGTGAGCATTGAATATTTCAAAAACAATTCATCCAGTAACGAAACGAGTCAAAAACATCTTGATTCATCCAGTGAAACGAGAAATTCATTCAAGAGATTCGTTCAAAAACACTGATTCATCCAAAAACACTGTTGAAATCGAGTCAATCTTGAGTGAGTCATTGAATCATTCTTTCAAGAGATTCATTCAAAAACACTGATTCATCCAGTAAAAACGAGTCAATCTTGAGTGAGTCATTGAATCATTCATTCAAGAGATTCATTCAAAAACACTGATTCATCCAGTAATGAAACGAGTCAATCTTGAGTGTTCAAAACACTGATTCATTAACGAGACGAGAATCTTGATTCATTCAAAACACTGATTCATTTCATCAATCTTGAGTGAGTGAATCATTCGTTCAAAACACTGAACGAGTCAATCTCAAAACACTGATTCATTCAGTAACGAGACGAGTCATTGAATCATTCATTCAAGAGATTCATTCAAAAACACTGATTCATCCAGTAACGAAACGAGTCATCTTGAGTGAGTCAGAATCATTCATTCAAAAACACTGATTCATGAAATCGAGTCAATCTGGAGTGAGTCATTGATTCATTCAAAAACAATCATTCATTCAAGAGATTCATTCAAAAACACTGATTCATCCAGTAACGAAACGAGTCAATCTGGAGTGAGTCATTGAATCATTCATTTCTGCAGCATGAGTCCAGTTGTTATGCAGCTGGCTGATTTTTGTTTATGGTATTCAGCAGCAGTTAAATGTTTTGCAAGGATATTACGTATATTCACAGAATAAATAATTTGATATCTAAATGTTTAACCACATTGGAACGTAAGCAGAATCCGAGCTGGAATTGAAACGACGCCCAACCCTAGTAATGTGTTATGAGCGTATGATGCGGTGCGTGCTGCTCTTTGGCCGAGGCTGCTGCGGTCAGTCCGAGTGTCCGTCAGTGCAGGACGATCTGGACGCTCATGTGCAGAGCGTCTCCTCGCTGCCCGCTGAGGTAGTCTGTGTCGGGCCGCTCTGGGCTGACGTTCTGCGGCACGCTGCGGATTCGTAAATAATACGCTCCCGGCTGGAGAGCTGCTTTCTTGGATGTGTGCAGGTAGCTGAGGCCGTCCTTCTGGCTCATGCGGAACAGGCCGTCGTCGTTGCCGTAGTCGATAGCGTAGCGCATGTGGTTAGCGAGCGTGGACAGCGCCGGCACGAAGTCGATGATGTGGTCTTTGCTCTTCAGTGTGCTGATGTTCAGACGCAGCTGCAGCGTATCGTCCACGTCTACACTGGCCAGACTGACCCAGTCCAGATCGTTCTGCACACACACACACATACAGACAGACACACACACAGACAGACACACACACGCACACACACGCGCGCACACACACACAGACAGACAGACGCACACACAGACACACACACGCATACACACACAGACAGACAGACAGACACACACACACACAGACAGACACAAACACACAGAGACAGACAGACAGACACACACACACAAACACAGACAGACATACACACGCACAGACAGACAGACACGCACACACAGCACACACGCACACAGACAGACACACACACACAGACAGATACACACACACACACAGACAGACACACACACAGACACAGACAGACAGACACGCACACACACGCGCGCACACACAGACAGACAGACAGACACACACAAACAGACACACACACGCATACACAGACACAGACAGACACGCACACACACACACACACACACCCACGCATACACACACAGACAGACAGACACAGACACACACACACACACACACACACAAACACACAGAGACAGACAGACACACACACACGCACACAGACAGACACATACACACACAGACAGACAGACACACGCACGCAGACACACACAGACAGACACACACACACAAACAGACATACACACACACCGTCAGAAAGAGATTAAATATTACTGACACATACAGCAAAAGATAGAAACAACTGACTTTACCCCATTTTAGCTGCTGAAAATACTAGTGTTATAATAATATTGCCCACCTGTATAGATCTCATTTCACATCATTTGTATACTAAATTAACACATTTCAAACAAATTTGATAATTTGACTAATGTTGATTTCAGTTAGATTATTGTTTTTATTAGTCACTGGATGAATAAAGCTACTACAGATGGCATGTGTCCCTGGAGCACAGAAGCAATCATAAGCAGCACAGCTATATTTAGTCAACAATACATTCGTATGAGTCAAAATTATAATTTTTTTATTTTATGACATAATCATTAGATATTAAGATCATGTTCCATGAAGATATTCCTACCGTAAATATATCAAAACTTAATTATTGATTATTAATATGCATTACAGTGAACTTCATTTGAACAACTTTAAAGATGATTTTCTCAATATTTAGATTTTTTTGCACCCTCAGATTCCAGATTTACAAATATTGTCCAAACCATACATCAATGGAAATATTATTTATTCAGATCTCAGATGATGCATACATCTCAATTTCACAAAATTGACCCGTATGACTGGTTTTGTGCTCCAGGGTCACATATAAAGAGCTCATACGCGTCTCAGTGAGCGCTGGATTACCTGAAGCTCCTCGGTTCCGTTGGCGTTCCTGCGTTTGCGGCCCTTCTTGGGATAGCCGTTGATCTTACACTCGTAGCAGGCCTCAGGAGAAAGAGCGTTCTCGTCTTCATCAGCGGCGTGAGTCAGAGGAGATCCACCGGACAGCCCCGTGCCGGAGAGACAGTGCCTGAGACACACACACACATACAGAGACACACACACACACACACACACAGACACACACACACACAGACAGACAGACACACACAGACACGCACAGACAGACACACACACACACAGACACAACTGTAATTTATTAATCGGTAAGAAGAGTACTCATCAGACTCAGAGAGTGAGTTCTGACCTTTACTTTGAAATAGTGATACATATATAAAATCTGCTAAAATCTCCATTCATGTTCATGTCAAGTGTTCAAAAGATAACATCCATTTTATATCATTTGGCATTTTTCTTTTTTTGATCTTGTATTTATGTTATATTTAAATTATCAAAAAATATTTTCAGTAGTTTTAGTAAACAATAACACCACAGGTGTATGTCGTGTGTGTATCAGTAACAGTTCAGTACTCCAGGGGGCGACAGAGCTTCCTTTACATCTAGAAGACGACAGTTTCTGCTCAAATCTGCTACAGCACAACTGTGTTTGTGTTAGAGAGAGAGAGTGTGTGTGTGTGTGTGTGTGTGAGAGAGAGTGCATGTGTGTGAGTGAGTGTGTGTGAGAGAGAGTGTGTGTGTGTGAGAGAGAGTGTGTGTGTGTGAGAGAGAGTGTGTGTGTGTGAGAGAGAGTGCATGTGTGTGTGAGTGAGAGTGTGCGTGTGTGTGTGTGTGAGGCTGACCCCTGTCCGGCGCGCAGGTATCCAGGTGGGCATCCACACAGGTATCCTCCGTCAGTGTTGGAGCAGCCGAAGCTGCAGGGGTTCTGCGTCGAGCCGCACTCGTTGATGTCCTGACAGCCGGCCATCTGCTGCTCGAAGGCGAAGCCCGTCGGACACAGACAGCGGAAACTGCCCAGCGTGTTGTGACACGAGG